>JASKUP010000047.1:7800000-8027500 GCA_030448955.1 Trichopoda pennipes | reverse complement strand
GACCGTTACCGCATTGCCAGGCTCATCTTCGATAAAAAAAACGACCAAATCACGCCTCCAGACAACATAGCTCACCATACAGTAACACCTTAAGCATATAAAGGCTTCTCAATAATTGCTCTAGAATTTTCAGAAGCCCAAATGCGGCATTTTGCCTGTATACAAGCCCTGACAATTAAAAATGGGCTTCGTCTGAAAAAATTATTTTTTTAGGAAAACCAGCCGGTTGTTCCTGAGTTAATTAAACAAATCAACGGCGATAGTGAATGGTCGGTCGGCTTCAATTCCTGCACTAGTTGAACCTTGCAAGGCTTTAAAAACAAATCCTTAGCCAAAAATCGCCATGTAGTGGTATTGGATAACCCCAATTTTTAAGAATATCGAGGAATTGACGAATTTGAATCTGCTTCAACACTGTGGCTCACAGCAGCAATGTTTTCACTTGAACGACTCGCTCAAACACACGTTGGGGTTCGCACATTTTGTATCGAGTCTGTCGACCAAATTCTTAATAGCGGCCTTAGTTGTCCGATATCACGAAACGAAATGTAACTTTAACAGAACCACCCTTTTCATAGTGGATTTTAGTTATTTTAATACGATTTTCGTGCGAAATTGAATTCATTGCAACTACGAATGTGTCAATATACTATCATGTGATTGGTGTTGGCATAATTGAAAAACCCACTTCTTATTGAAAAACCCATTAAATTTTTTGCTTTTATTTTTAGTTTGTTTGTTTATTTGTTTTATTAATAAATCAGACAATAATTTATGTTCGTTATTTGTTGTGCAACAAACGTTTTGGCATTAAATAAAAATTAAAAGAGTAAAAAAAAAAGAAAAAAAAGCGAGAGCTAGAGAGAGAAAAAAAAACTTATCTAAACAAGTTGATCTTTTAGTCAGTTATTATTAATATGATCAGTGGCAGCCATCTACATAAATTTATAAATATTTATTATTTCATAATGATCAGATACTGATTTGGTTCCTTTTTTTTAATGCTGCCAAGCAGCTACAATTCATACTATTTTATATTCACCTTTCTCAGTCTCATTTTCACTCTCTCTTACTCTTACTCACTCACACTCACCTTTACGCTTTCATTTCATTATTATTATTATTATTGTTGTTGTTATTATTACAGTAAAAATGTATATTGCAGATGCTCAGATGAGTTGACTAACCGGAGGCAGAATTTTCATATAAATTATTCCTTCTAAATTGTATTTTTCTAAAAATAAATATACAGCGATCACTTAAATATCACAAATCATATATGATCCCTCGTGTCATAACTAGTCTTAAGTAATACATTATTCAATCACGCAAGCTTGCCCTAGTTTGCCTTTGGTGAACTGAAACATCCAACAATTTTTTTATTTAAAACAAAGTCATGCCCTTTTTCGTTACCAGTTTTTCTTCACCTATTTTTTATTTACATCGTAAAATTATTTGTAATTTTTCCATAATTTGCCATTTGTATTTTAAAAAATTCTAATCGCATTTTAATTTTCTGATTGTTTAACTCACGTATACACATGTGAGTGAAGAGAAGTTCGCTTAAGCCTTATGACAGTGCAATTTTGCGATCTATCCTTGGGTTAGCATAAAAAATTAGCTTCGCTTCAAAATTAGCCAAGATAGTAGTCCATCAACTGTTGTATTTTCCTTCCAAGCTCCTTCCTACTATTGTCTTCAGTATTTTTACCGCTAGATAATTCAATACCCTGTGTGTTTGGCGGTGGTGATCTTGTTATAAGTGTGCTTCTTTTGAATAGTAATTCCACACACCCTGGCTCTTCTTCTCCTTTCCTCTCTAGTAGATTCTCTGATTGGATTACCGAGCCTCTTCTAAGTTGGGCCGCATCTGATTCCATCTTTGTCTTTAATATTTTGTTTTCGAGTTTTTTAATTTACTAAATGGTCCCAACTTAAAGCTGTTATCTCCAGGTCCATGACGTGATAAGGTTTACATATGCACCTGAGCGTGGGCCTTAATCAGATGGTGTCCATTACCACTGTGAAAAGCAACGCCATTCACGCCCTAAAAAGCCTTCGGATACATATATCCTCCGGTTACTTCTAGTAGCAATTTCGAAAGCCCGAAGTAGACCACAGCCTTCACTCCTTGCTGAAGAGTTGAAGACTATCCAACTCCTGGTCCAGAACGCATGAAGCTTAATATAATTAAGAACACGACGGCATTCATACTCACAGGACCTGGACCATTCATTGTGTTCATTGTGAATGATCCGACCCACAAACTCAAACTAGGGCCTCGAAACACACAGCCACCACGAAACTCCCGAAGGGCATACCTCAATAATCAGTCAGAGAACAGCTAAATGCCTAAAGAGACAAATAGCGGAACTCTGCGGACTACTGACTCCCGTGGAAATATAATGGATTATCCAGTTGACTTCTACCAGCCTTGAAGGGGACTGGGCTTCTTCTTACTCCGCAAGACGCAAGTATAGATGGCTGTTGTAGGTTCCATAAAGACTATCATGTGCCTCCGGGGGGAAATGAGGTCCCTGCGAGGATTGACGAAAAGCCGTTATGAGACCTACCGTCAGAGCCTGATTCGTATAAGTCGGGAATTGAACATCCAATCCCGCACCGCCAACTAAATGGAGACAGTACTTAAACGTACTTTGAGACTAGTCAAATTTTAACGGGAAGGAGGCAAAACTGCAGCATAAGCCTGGTAGCCATTTTTGCAAAATTTCACATCCGCGTACTCAGGTTCCAGAATACAACACCCGTCAGCATAGGGTTTCGTCAGATCATAGATATGTTTCCAGAAATACCATAACTGAAACCGTACTAGACTTGGTCTTAATGCCCTTAACGCCACCTCCAAATTTTTACCCTGCAAACCATTAATCCGTCGGTGTTCCAACCACGACATTGAGGGTACATTTGCTTGAATACCTAACTTGAGGACGACATTCACAACTCTTCAACGAGCCGAAGTACCCTTTAAATACGCTCTCTACACATGCACAACTAGTGTCCGTGGGGACGTCACTACCGTTTTCCTCTCCAGGAGATAAGCTTGCGGTATCCAGCCACTAGTTTAACCTCTAGTCTAGCCTTTAGTCTAGCTTCGCCTTTAGTGTAGCCTTTAGTCTAGCCTCCAGTCTAGCCTCCACTCTAGATTTTAGTGTGGTCTCCAATCTCGACTTTAGTGTAGCCTCCACTCTAGACCTTAGTGTAGCCTCCACTCTAGACTTTAGTGTAGCCTCCACTCTAGACTTTAGTGTAGCCTCCACTCTAGACTTTAGTGTAGCCTCCACTCTAGACTTTAGTGTAGCCTCCATTCTAGACTTTAGTGTAGCCTCCACTCTACACTTTAGTGTAGCCTCCATTCTAGATTTTAGTGTAGCCTCCACTCTACACTTTAGTGTAGCCTCCATTCTAGATTTTAGTCTAGCCTCCACTCTAGACTTTAGTGTAGCCTCCAGTATAGCCTAGTCTTTAGTCTAGCCTTTAGTTAAATTTACGTTAACCGTTCCATTATGTTAATTTCAGCACAAAACATTTTCTCATAATTTTAGACAATCTCTCAATTTCCTCTCTCACATAAAACTCTCTTTACAATTATTTCTCCTTTTCAATTCTTTGGTACATTTAAACGCGTACCACGTTATAATCTCTTTAAATTCCCAGCATTTTTTGGACGATGTTTAAGATTTGTGAGCTTCAGTCTCCTATTTTTAATGCCTTTTATGACTTATTCCTGAGGATTTATTGGTTTGGTTTGATGGTGGTAGGACCAGCTGCCCAAAATTATAATTTTTTTCTCGCATTTATTCCATATTTGCATTTCGGCCAATCTTGAAAATGTTGAAGGAGGTTTTTGTGAATTTTTTTTTTTGTATGATGAATGAATACATTTAAGTAAATGATGGCACAGGGATCTGTTGCAAAATGTTAAAAGCGTGCAATATTGTTTGGAATCTCTAAGCATGTAGTGCAAAGTTTTAAATGTCAAAATACTTGTTTGCAGAATATTTTCTTAAAAAAAATATATAAAAATAAAAAAATGACGCAGAATGCGAATACGGACCAAAAACTGTTGATGACGATAACGACAACGACAAGCGAAACTAAACTGATGATGAGAATGAATGACGCCTGCAGAAGTGACATTTTTAGTTAGTTGGCCCTACAATAAATTGATTGCTAACTTGCTATTTTATACACTTGCCTGAATGATGGCAATGATGGTTGATGCTGATGACGATGACGATGGGCGATGATGAGGACGTCGATAACGACGACGGCCTTTCTTTAAGAAAAACAGCTTGTTTGAAATGTTTCCGAGAACATTTCACAACTGACAGTTGTCATTAGTGATTTATAAGTAATATTTATACGTGTTACTGCCAACGAAAACAATAAATTCAACAAATAACTAAATATACACTCAGCGAAAATAAACACAATTCTACAAAACAAAAATACATTTTTAGTCTTCTAAATTAATCTTCTTCTTCTTTATAAATAAATTACATGGTACAAATGTCAGTATTTATGAATGACATTAAGACATTAAGAAAGAAATTGAAAATATTTTCATGAACATGGCTAAAGGTATTTGGTCGGCCTATTGCGACATTGCCATAATACGGGATTTTTTTAATGTAAAAAAGTGAATTGGGAATTTGGGGGAATATTAAATATTTTAGAGACTTTTCGGGGATTTTCCATAATTTTCAATATAATGAACATTAAGACTGATGAAAATTTACATAGGAAAAGTTTGACTGATTAAAATTTTCTTCAGAAAAATTATGTCTGATGATATTGTTTACAGAAAAATCTTATCTGATTTAATGTTTTATAGAAAATATGACTAACTTTAATTAATTATAAAAAATTCTGATTATTGAAATTCTTTTATAGGAAAATCATGACTGATGGTTCCCTTTAATAGAAAACATTATGCCTGAAAAATTTTTTTCATAGAAAAATTTTAACTGATGAAATTTTTTGGCTGATGAAATTTTTTTGTAAAATAATTTTGACTGATGAAATTTTATTTATAGAAACATTTTTACTAATGAAATTTTTTTATAGAAAAAATTTTCTTGATGAAATTTGTTTTTTATAGAAAAATTTTTACTAATGAAATTTTTTTCATAAAAAAATGTTACTAATGAAATTTTTTTCATAAAAAATGTTACTAATGAAATTTTTTTCATAAAAAAATGTTACTAATGAAATTTTTTTTATAAAAAAATGTTACTAATGAAATTTTTTTCATAAAAAAATGTTACTAATGAAATTATTTTCATAAAAAAATTTTACTAATGAAATTTTTTTCATAAAAAAATTTTACTAATGAAATTTTTTTCATAAAAAAATTTTACTAATGAAATTTTTTTCATAAAAAAATTTTACTAATGAAATTTTTTTCATAGAAAAATTTAACTAATGAAATTTTTTCATAAACAAATTTTACTAATGAAATTTTTTTCATAAAAAATTTTTACTAATGAAATTTTTTTCATAAAAAAATTTTACTAATGAAATTTTTTTCATAAAAAAATTTTACTAATGAATTTTTTTTATTAAAAAATTTTGATTGATGAAATTTTTTTGGCTGTTAAAGTCAAAATTATTTTATAAAGAAATTTTTCCTGGTGAAATTTTTTTATGAAACAATTTTCCTCATGTATTTTTTTATAAAACAATTTTCCTGATGTATTTTTTTATAAAAAAAAATTTTCCTGATTAAATTTTTTATATAGAAAAATTTTTCAGACGAATTTTTTTTTATAGAAAAAATTTTACTGATGAATTTTTTTATAGAAAAATTTTTCCTGATAAAATAATTTTTTATAGAAAAATTTTTCCTGATAAAATTATTTTTTATAGAAAAATTTTTACTGATGAAATTTTTATTTATAGAAAAATTTTTACTAATGAAATTGTTTTTTATAGAAATATGTATTCAGATGACATTTTTTTATAGACAAACTTTACTGATGATGACATTTTTTGTAATAGAAAAATTTTTCCAAATGAAATTTTTTTTATAGAAAAATTTTGCCACATGAAATTTTTTTTATAGAAAAATTTGTACTATTAAAATTTTTTTATAGAAAAATTTTTACTATTGAAATTTTTTTATAGATAAATTTTTCCGAATCAAGTTTTTTTTATAGAAAAATTTTTCTGCATCAAATATTTTTATAGAAAAATTTTTCCGAATCAAATTATTTTATAGAAAAATTTTTCCGTATCAAATTTTTTTATAGAAAAATTTTTCCGTATCAAATTTTTTTATAGAATGATTTTTCCGTTTAAAATTTTGTTATAGAAAAATTTTTTTGTATCAAATTTTGTTATAGACAATTTTTTCCGTATCAAACTTTTTTATAGAAAAAATTTTCCGTATGAAATTTTTTTATAGGATAATTTTTCCGTATCAAATTTTTTTATAGAAAAAATTTTCCGTATGAAATTTTTTTAAAGAAAAATTTTTCGTATGAAATTTTTTTATAGAAAAATTTTTCCTAATGAAATTTGTTTTATAGAAAAATTTTTCCTAATGAAATTTTTTTTACAGAAAATTTTTTTCTAATGAAATTTTTAAATAGAAAAATTATTAATGATGATTTTTTTTGTAGGATAATTATGAATGATGAAATTTTTTTTATAGAAAAATTATGAATAATGAATTTTTTTTCTATAAAAATTATGAATGATGAAATATTTTTATAGAAAAATTAAGAATGATGAAATTTCTCTAAAGAAAAGAAACAAATTTAGAATTATTCTATCTCTCTCTCTCTCTCAATCCCTCACTCTCTTCTGCTATTAACGCCAAAAGCATTGCTATTGGATTTGTAAGCAATTTTTATTTGCAGTGTAGAAATTGATACCTAAACTTGCATAATCGTTCAATAAAAGCAAAAAATTAAAAAATATGATGAAAACTAAAAAAGGGGGGCAAAAGTAAATAAAAAAAAATAAGGAAAGAAAAAACAGACTGCCAAAGGTGTTTACAAGTTTATCGGTTTCGGTTGTTAAGCAAAAACTTGTTAAAAAGTTGCATGCACAAAAAAACAACAACAACAACAAAAAAGAATAACGAGTGAAAAGTAATAAGAAAACACTTTAACATTATTGCAACATGTTGTACAATGCGTTAATTTTTAGTTAAGTTTTATTTTTCGCATTTTGACTTTAATAAAATGACCACAAAAATTATATGCCACCAGCATAATTCTAAAAGAAAAACGTGATTGTGCTACTGATTGCCACAACTCTTTTTTTTCTCTCTCTCTCCTCATTCTACACATAAAGTAATTTTTATTTTTTATTTTTATGTTTTTTTTTAATATTAATAGTTGTTGTTATTGTTTTGATTTGTTAAAAAAAAATAAATAAATAAATATTTTAAAAATAAATATATTTAGACACACACACACACTTATGTGTGTTTGTATATGTAGGTATGTATTTATGTATCTCGTCAGGCTATCTGTCTGTCTGTCTGTCTGTCTGCGTTTTTATACGATCATCAATATATGGGAATGTGTTAAAATTTCTAAACGTGGCACGTTTGTTTTGTTGGACATAAAGCAGAACTTCAAGCATTTGGATCGGTTTTCAAAGCGAAACAAAAAAATTATATTTTCAATGTACAAAAACAAAACAAAACACAAGGAAAAAAAATTCGTTGCATTTGGTTAAGCACGTGTTGCGGATAATTAAATTAAATTTTATTTTAAAATCTACCCAAAAATATGGAAAACGAAAAAACGTTTATGTAAACAATTGAAAATTGGTAAGCTAAATACAAACACGTGACCAGCGAGAATCCATCACCCATCAGCCAAATAACCAGACGGCCATACAACAGGCAACAACAAGTGTTCAAGTGGTGGCCACTTGCACTTTCAACTAAATGTGCCTCTTGTCTTCTTTAAAATATTTATTTACTCCACTTCAAATACAATTGCAAATAATAAAAACACAAAACAAAAAATAAAAATAAAATAAAAAACAAAAAAAAGTTGCGATAAGGAAACAGATTACGAATCAATTCGCTGGCTGTTTTGATTTAAACAGCGCCCTAACCACCAACCAACCAACCAACCAACCAGCCAACCAACCACTTTGCCGAAAGCAATATAAAACTAAATTTGGAAATATGTTCAAGAAAATCTGTTTAGATTTTTATACAAAAACAACAACAACAACAATAGAATGTCAAGCTAAAAATACTTGAGCAAGTGTCCGTTATTTGGGAACGTTGTCAAACATTCAAATATATGCAGCTGCTTTTGCAAAAACCAAAAACTCTCATTAATTTGCAAGAAGAAGAAGCATTTTTCAACTCACGATTAAAACAATTTACACACGCAAGTTCTCTAGTACAAAGTTTTTCTTTAACGCAAACCAAAAATATTCAATTTCGAACCAGCCATTTGATTGTTTGAAATAAAAATTATTTTTTTTACTTATGATTTTTAAATAACTAGTTGGTCTTAGGTTCGTTAGTATATGTAATTCATGGTAAGAAGAGTAAAAAAATCTTCCTAAACTTTTTTCTAGTTTCTAGTTATCAATTGTTCTATTTAAACTCTTTTTTCTTTAATTTAATATGAATTTCCGTCAGACCGCATCAAAATTTGCTTTGTAAACAGACCGGTTTCGGCCATGTGCCATTTCGTTTTCAGTGTTTTTCTCTCTTCTTCTTCTTCTCTATAGCACTATCCAATTAAATCAAACCCCTTCGAAAAAAAACATTCACACATAATTTTTTCCGTACATCACAATTTGCAAACTTATTATTTTTTACACTCCACCTTCAAATCTGTTGACATATGTATCAGTAATTCTATATGGAAGATGATTTGGTGATTTGGTGTACGAGAAAAAATATCCCTTATATCGGGATTTTCATTACGAAATTTATTTTTCAATTATGGCAACATCAACTAGATGATGTGCCCCTGTAGCCTAGTAGGTAGTGTACTAGCTGGTTGTGGGTTCGATTCCCAACAAAGACCTTTGTTTTTTTTTCACTACAAAAAATAAAACTTGACTGCCGATGGGGCTGCTCCTGTAGACTGCAGGCAGGACTGCTCCCGTAGGCTAGTAGGAAGTGTAATTGCTTATCAGTCTGGGGGTTGTGGGTTCGATTCCCAACAAAGACCTTAGCTGTTTTCATTATAAAAAGTAAAAATTGATTGTCGATGGGGCTGCTCAGTGATGATGGCATAGTCACTGATCGCTGTGCTCTCTTAAACGACAGTTAATTTCCGATAACATGGGGCTTCTAAACATGAAAGCTGCCCCGGTAGGCTAGTAGTAGTGTACTTAGCCTACCAATCTAGGGGTGGTTGTTTTCACAACACAAATAAAATCTTGAAGGCTCTGCAACTATCCTTCTACTTTCACTACCTGTCTTATCTATCCTCTCTATGTCTTTCCTAAAGAATGTAGCATGGTTGTGACTAAATAGGCGTTGTTATCTGAAGTGCTACTTCTCTTTAATAAAAAAAAAATAAATAATAGATCGCAAGATCCTAACAACTCAATTTTGGCCTATTATTGACGACATAGATATCGCTGACATGTGATTTCAACAAGACGATGCCACATATCACACAGCCAATGAACCGATCAATTTATTGCAAACTAAATTTCCCAAGCACATAATTTCACAACAACCAGCAGTTAAGTGACCAGCAATATCGTGTGATTTAACACCACTGGGTTAATTTTTGAGGGGCTGTGTTAAGGAAAGAGTCTAAAGGAAATCAAGCGAACTGATTTCAGCTTTAAAACTCAAAATCCGTGATGTGATTAACGAAATACGAGCGCCATTTTGCCAAAACGTGTTTAAAAACTTTGATGCAAGAAACGACATCTGTCAAAGTGGTTATGGTGGTCATTTGCTATTTCACTCATAATTGCCGAACTTTCCTCTGCGTGAGACAGTAAAAATTTAAATCATAAGTCGGGTTTTCCTTCCTGATGCTATGACTCCAGAACGCACGAACCGATTTCCACGGTTTTGCATTGGTTGGAAAGGTCTCGGGCTCCGTGAGGTTAATAGCAAAGAAAATTCAGAAAAAATTCCAAGAGAAAAGCAGGAAAACAGGGAAAATCATTTTTCACATACAGCGCCATCTCTGATAAATAGCATGTACTACAGCAGCACCAGTACGTGTTGTGTGAGTATTCCTTGCGAAAGTAAATACGTTCGATGCACGATGCATTCAATCAAGAATTAAATCGAGAGCTGCAATACAATACTGATACATTGCAGGAATTCATTCGAAATAATGTGCCGTTGCTGAATGAACAGCAAAAACTAATATACGAAACATTTATGCAAGTGGTGGACAATAATACTGGTGGTCTATTCTTCCTGGACGCACTATTCGATCAAGATGTGACAAAGCTTTGGCATTAGCATCATCTGGAATTGCGGCGTCTCTTCTAGATGGCGGTCGTACTGCATATTCTGCGCTTAAGTTGCCACTCAATTTAAACACAATTGATACTCCAACATGCAAGATTTGCCGATCTAATGCAATGGGAATATTGTTGATGCAATGCAAGCTCATTGTTTGGGAAGCTCACATAAGAAATCACTTGAAGCACTTAACTTCACACGGAAGAATCTTCGGTGAAATAACAACATCTTTGGCGGCGATTTTAGGCAGACGTTGCCAGTAATTCCCAGTGCACCGCGTGCAGATGAATTGAATGCTTGCCTGAAGGCATCACCTTTGTGGAATAACGTAAAAACATTAACGCTAACCACTGAATATGAGAATTCAACTTCAAAATGATCAAAGTGTTGCACAATTTTCCAAACAATTGTTAGCTGTTGGAAATGGAAAAGTCCCAGTTGATGCTACAGCTGGATTAATTACTCTTACCAACGACTTTTGCCGATTTGTACACTCTCAATTAGCTCTTATTGAAAATGTTTTCCCCACAAACATTAGTGAGAATTATCAGAATTATGCTTGGTTAAGTCAACGAGCAACTCTCGCCCCCAAAGAATAATGATGTACACGCACTGAATTTCACCATTCAATCAAAAATCGATGGCGAATTGGTGATATACAAATCCGTTGCTGCCATAACAAATCACGATGATGCAAGAAATTATCCAATGGAGTTTCTGAACTCTCTGGAGTTATCAGGATTTCCACCACATAACTTGCAACTCGAAGTTGGTTCAGTTATTATGATATTGCGCAATTTGAATCCACCGCGACTTTGTAGTGGTACCCAAGTTGCGGTGAAAGGACTTATGCCGAATTTGATTGTGACAACCATTATTAACGGAAAGTACGCAGGTGAAAATGTATGTATTCCTCGAATACCAATGATTCCGAATGATCTTCCGTTTGACTTCAAACGATTGCAATTTCCCGTTCGCCTTGCGTTCGCAATGACAATTAACAAGTCGCAAGCCAAACCGCTTAGTGTTTGCGGGATAAATTTAGAAAATCATTGTTTTTCACTTGGGCAGCTATACGTTGCGTATTCACGAGTTGGGAAACCATTCGCTTTGTTTGTGTTAACGTCAGACCAAAAAAAACAAAAAATGTGGTTTACCAAAGAGCACTTCAATGAAACGGTTAATTTGCGTACACGAATAACGCTTCGATTCAGTATTTCCTTTGGATTCACTTTCATTTTTTATTTAGAGAGGTTCAACTAAATTCCACTTCATTTTTGTAATCGAAATGAATTTATTACTGTTGCGTAATGAAATAAAATTTTTGCTTTTCAAATATAAAACAAAAAAAAATAATTTTTCTTCATCTTTTAAATCCCCAAACGAAATGTTATAAAAAACGAAGCCATCTGGTGGCGAAATGGAGTTAGCCGGGTTTGCTAGTTTTAATCGAAATTTTTTGTTTTATTTTAGAAAACCAACTTCTTGTCGAAAAACCCTTTAAAAATTTTGTTATTAAAAGAAGCAAACTAACGGTAAATTTTTATTTACATTCTTTCTCATTAATTGTTTTCGGAGGAATTATGTTTTTTTTTTCTATTAAATTTGACATTTGTTCGTTTTACCGAAAGCAAACGAAAGTTTTTGTTCGTTTTATAAAGAATACACAGGAGTAAACAACTGTGTTTATGTGTTAAAAGCGATATTCACTAAAACGAATATTTGTTAAATCGAACAATTATGGTAAATAACAAAACAGTGTGTGTCCTTAGTATTTGTACTGCTACAAAAAAATTCGTAAGAAAACTCACTTTTTTCAGTGTTTCTATTTTGTAAATATTATTTATTATTCATATTTTTGTTATTGTTATTGTTGTTAATATTTTTTGATTGTAAATATTGTCATATGAAAAGTGTTTGATTGATCGTTATTATGATTTGTTTAAAATTGCTTTGTCATGGGCAGGGAATTATTTAAAGAAAAAAAGCCAAGACCACCTTCTGGTACAAAAGAAAAACAAAAATACAATTACAAAAACAAAAACAAAAATGTATTACAATTCAAATAATAAATAATAAATGAAATCATAAAAATATTAAATTTTCAATTGTGAAAATTTAGTAGGAAACAAACAGAAGCCGTCGACAATTACAAAACAGTCACTGTGAAATGAAATCCTTGGAATTAAAATGAAAAAAAACTACCTTCAAACCTGGTTTGATTGGAACAGCATAAATTTTGAATTGTTTTGAATTTAGCAGGAATAGTCACTGGAATTGACAAATTTGTGTCTGCTTCAACACTGTGGCACACGGTTGCGATGTTTTCAGTTGGAATGGCCGGGTCGAACATGCGTTGATGTTCGCACATTTTGTATCAAGTCTGTCGACTAAATTCTTAATAGCGGTCTTAGAAGCACGATTATCTTGTCCGAAAATATCACGAATTTTACAAAAGGTAACTTTTTTGATTGCGTATCTCGTTTGGTGGGAATTTTTCGGTTGTGACACGTCCCAGATGAACAGTACGAGCGCGTAGTTCTCGTGCCGATAGCCATTTTCGCCAACAACTAAACAGATACCATCTTCGTTTTGGTCGGTTAATCAGTGGCATATTTTAACGAACTATTGGAGTCGTTGCAGAATTTTGCGATGAAACGTCATCCATGTGCATTTTTGCCATTGAAAAATTTTCTTATTTTTTTTTAATTTGTTAAAATTTTGGCTTTTATTTATTATGTGAGATTCTTGTTATAGAATCTTTGTGGTTTTTGTTAACAATAATTAAACCTAACAAAGCAAAAATTTTGCTTTTGCCTTCGTTTATTCCCCTGTGCACCTGTAGGCTAGTAGTTTTATTAAGTTTGCATGTGTTCTGGACTAGGAGTTAGATAGTCTCTAACTCGTCAGCAGGGAGTGAGGGTGTCAGCGTATTCCGAGCACTGAAGTGACTGGAGAATAGAGATATCTGAAGGCTTTCGAGGGCTAAAATCACTCACAGTTGTTCGGCCACCACCAGGTTATGGCCCCCCCGGGGGCACATAAATATGGTCTTTATAGAATTCCACTATCTAGGCACAGTGCAACTGTGGAAAAAGGCAGCCCAGTCCCCGGAAGGCAGCAGGGGTTCAACTGGAAACTTCATTTTATTTCTACGGGAATCAGTAAGCCGCAGAGTTCATTATTTGTCTCTTTAGACATTTAATAGTTCTCTGACTGATTATTGAGGTTGGCCCTTTATGGGAGTATCGTGGTGATTGTGATTTCGCGGCCCCATAACAGTATAACGGTTATTATGGTGGCCAGGATCATCTCACTGTTAATGACACGCTAAGTGAATGATCCAGTCCAGTGAAAGTCTCCAACTCTTAAGCAAGGAGTGATGATTTGCAGCCCTGCTCTGGAATCATCGAAGTTGCAACTAGAAAGTTCTGTTGCAGAGAGTTATAGCTTCGGCTTCCTAGGACGAGCATAACGTTCCAAATTATGCAGTGGTTGACCACCATCTGATTAAGGCTTCATGGCCAGGCGCGGATGTAAATCAAATCACATACATACCAGGTTATGGCCTAGCGGTCGGTACTGGTGTAAACCTTATCACGCATTCTAGCAGACATAATATCTGCATAATCTGCAATAAATTCAGGTGATCACTTAAAACGATTCCAGAGATAGACGAGGATATTTTAGAGACAACAACGAGTGTTTGGAGTATCGACTGTTTGCAAACGGAATTCCACAAAAATAAATACAAAAAAGGACCAGCGAATAAAATTTCTAATTAAATTTGCATTCGTAATAAATTCCCATGACTAAGAGGCAATGCCAAGTCCAGCATTTCAAGCAAGTGACTGGCATTTCAGTTTGTTTTTAACTGGAAACTTTTTTTTTTTTTTCAAAAGAGAAGTAGCACTTCAGGCAACAATGCCTATTTAGTCAAGTACCGTGCTACTTTCCTTAGGAAAGGGATAGAGAAGAGATGAAACAGGTGGTGAAAGTAGAAGGATCGTCGGAAATTAACTGCCGTATAAAGACAGCACAGCGACCAGTGACTATGCCTTCATCGCTGAGCAGCCCCACCGACAGTCAATTTTTATTTTTTGTAGTGAAAAAACCAAGGTCTTCGTTGGGAATCGAACCCACAGCCCCCATATTTACAAGCTAGTACACTACCTACTAGCCTACAGGGGCACCTAAATTAAAATTGAATTAAAAGAAAAATAGTTTGAGAAATTTGATACAAAAAAAATTATTATTTTAATGTTCACTACAACCGGCATCGAAATTTCCCACATCTAACTTGCATTCGTTTCCAACATGCTCTATTTCTTTATTAAATTGTGCAAATTCAAATACCCGCAATATTTATAACGAATAAATATTAATTCAATTAGGTGCCCCTGTAGGCTAGTAAGTAGTGTAAGTATGGAAGTTGTGGGTTCGATTCCCAACGAAGACCTTGGTTTTTTCACTACAAAAATAAAAATTGACTGGTGGTGGGGCTGCTCAGCGATGAAGGCATAGTCACTGGTCGCTGTGCTGTCTTATATACGGCAGTTAGTTTCCGACTATCCTTCTACTTTCACCACCTGTTTCATCTATTCTCTATCCCTTTCCTAAAGAATATAATACGGTACTTGACTAAATAGGCATTGTTGCCTGGAGTGATACTTCTTTTCTTAAAAAAAAAACCTCAAAACTATCATATTGTTGGGTATTGCCACAATTGAAAAACAAACTTCTTGTGGAAAAACCCGATACAGTTTGAAATTTTGTTTTTTTTGTTTTATATGATTTTAAAATGATTATTTTTATTTATTCGAAATAAATTCCTTTAATGATCTGATTTACACTTAATAATTATAATTACACAGTGGGTTAAGTAACAATAACAAGCGCTATAAAATTTGAAGAAATTGTTGAAATTTTTTTTTAAATGCCGCAGCACACTAAACACTGGGGAATCAGTTTTAATAAAATTTTAGTGGGTGTTTCAAAGTTTATTTTGGCTTTATGACAAAATGTTGTGGATGTATGTATGTTTGTATGTATTTATGTATGCATGAATGTGTATGGTTTAGTGTTCTATTTTACTTTTTAAAATTTATCTTATTTAATATTGTTTTGTCATTATCAACATCATCATTATCATCATCATCATGATGGCGGTAACAAAGCAATAATAAAGGCAAAGAGTTAGAGAGAGAGAGAGAGAGAGGGACAGAATGAGATAGTAAGCAGGAGAAACAAATAGAAACTCTTTTAAATCTACTTATGCATATTTAATTAATTGTGGCATTGCCTAGGGACAGCTGGGTTATAAGTTAACTTAAGTTGCAAGTTAGGAATTTCAGATAATGCCCATTTGCATAAAACAAATGCAGCCAGAGAGATGAATGGTTTCAAATAGGTTCTATACACACACACACCCACACATACACCCATATACACTTAGATATATCTATATAGACAAGTTTAGTATTTGAAATTCTTTCATTTTCACCAGTTTTTTTTTGTTGTTTTTTTTGTTTCGTTTGGTTTCCTCTTTGAAGAAGTCCTTGGGGTACAATTAATGTCAGTTACACACGTTTTACATATTTTATTAGTGACATGTAGTGGAGTAGTTGCTGTTTGATTGTTGGACTGAATTGAATGCTGGAACAAACATCAGCTATAAAATCTTGAATATGTCCTGTCTTATTAATAGTATTTATTATTTTCATCTTCCTCTTCCTTTTCTTCTTCTTCTTCTTCTTCCTCTTTTTAATTCTATTTAACATTTATTTTATATTTTTGTAATTTTTCCAAATGTAAATTTATTCATAAATTTTTAATGGTTTCATCTCATTCATACATTTTTTGTTTGTTTGTGGACAAGTACTGTTTGGATGCTGTCCGTCTGTCTGTTTTGTTACTTTAACAGATATTAATTTGTTGAAAAAAAACCGAAAAATATTTTCAAATTTGTTACAATATGTTTTTTTGTTTTTGTTGTTTTTGTTTTTATTTCCACACAATTCGTTTCTCTTAGGAAATTATTGCCGCTGACAAGGGGTACGAACGTCTTAATTACTCAAACCCCTCCCTTAATCAATGCAAACCAAACAGCAGCAAAAGAGGAATAATAAGAAATAAAAAACATCATGTTTTATATTTATGAGTCCTGGTGACTTTTACTGTGAGTTGATAATAAAAATGTTAATTTTGTGTTATTTTTTCACAGCGAACAAAAATGAAATAAAAATTCAGATTTCATTGCTGGCATAAATTTTCTTTCCATTCGATACAATTTTATTTATTCTAGGCAAAGTTAATAATTTTGATCCTTTTTTTTTTGGAGGACCAAAAAATTAAAATTGTTTGGTTTTTTTTAATTTCTATTTATTGTAAAAGGTTTTTTGGTCCATTTTTTTGTAATTTTTTCAACTTCATCACAATTATTTCTTTTCCATTGAGAGTTTTTCCACATGAATTTGTAATGGCAGATCACCGGGATGATGATGATGAGAAAAAAAAACCTTAAAAAATTAATTATTTTTAAATGCGAAGCAGTCAAAACGGAAAATGGAAATAAATCAAAAATTTAGACATTAATTAAAATTAATTTAATTTATTTTTTTAAGATTCATTGGCCATATTTCACTACTGCCCATATAGCTCATCACTGGATTTGACCAAGTCTTATATGTCAACTCAAATTGATTAAATAAGAATTTTATTGCACCGGCACGGCAAAAACAAAGACAACAAAAATCGAAAACACTTTTATCATGGGTTTCTCAACCAAAAGTTTATATTTCAAGTGTGGCAGCACCAGCAACATGATAATTTTGACATTTAGTTTTTTCACGTATTCGTGGCAATTGTTACAATGAATTCAATTTCTTATGAAAATCGCCTTAAAATAATTCAAATCTTCTATGAATACAGTGATTCTATTAAAGTTATATTTCGTAAATTAGGTGATATTTTCAGACAACATAATCAGGCTTCTGAAACCGCTTTTAAAAATTTGATCGTTAAACTGCAGTCGACACAGGCTGAATACAAAATGTACGAACCGCAACGCTTGTTCAACTGAAAACATCGCTGCCGTGAGCCACAGTATTAAAGCAGATTAGAATTTTTGAACTCCTCGACGTTCTCAACGATTGGGATTGTCGAAAACCACCACATGGCGAATTTTGCTTAAGGATTTGATTTTGAATTCTTACAAATTGTAACTGGTGCAGAAATTAAAACCGACCGACCATTCACATCGCTGTAGATGCACTCAATTCATTCAGAAACAACCGGCTGATTTTTCTGGAAAAACCAATTTTTTCAGACCAAGTTCATTTTCAGTTGTCAGAGAATCCCAACAAGCAAAATTGAGCCGTTTTTTTGGAAGATGAGGCGGGCAATGCCGTAACGTTCAATAGATCACGTTATTGCGAGAAGCTAACAACTCAATTTTGGTGTGTTATTAAGACCACTGACATGTGGTTTCAACAGGAAAATTCCACATGTCATACACCCAATGAACAGATCAATTTTGTCTTTTTTTCGTTCGCATCCCTACTCATGCAATGCATTGTACCAGAACTAGGAAATTAGGTTATGGGGAGGAGGAAAGAGGGAGTAGTGTTTGTCGATATTCGATTTAAATTTTCCTACTTTTAAAGTGACAGGAAAGATCTCTAAAAGGAGATTATTCCACATACGAACTGTTCTGCTAAAAACCCGAATTTTCCCTTTAACGCGCAGTGTGATTCACTGGACAATCAACCACAAATAGATGCGCATTTAACAAAAATTGAGTCAAACGCCAAAACGTGCGAGCTTCGGGAACAAGTTTGTTAGAGCACTTACTATTGTAGTAACGATAAAACAGTGAAATACATTCCACATTGCCTCGCGTCCCCAATAAGCCTCTTGGTCCTCTCCTGTACGCGTTCGAGCAACTCCAAACTAGATTTTGAAGCACCGACCTAAACATGAGCATTGTATTCCATCTTTGGACGGATATAGGTGATATAAATAGTATGGAGATCGGATGGATGCAAGCTAAATTTCTCAATCGCTTAATTTCACGATAATCAGCAGTTAACTCGCCAGCCAGATAGTGTGATTTAATTATTTTTTTGTGGGATTATGTTAACAATAGAGTCTTAAAGGAACCATTTTTTGTGGGGCTAAGTTAAGAACACAGTCTATACGAAGCCAACCGAATCGAGATCAGCCTTAAAGCTCAAAATCCGTGCTGTGATTAACGAAATAGGAGCGCCATTTTGCCAAAAAATGATTAAAAACTTTAATGAAAGAATCGACATCTGTCAGCGTGGTCGTGATGGGCATTTGCCAGAGATCATTTTTCATTCATAACTGCCGAACTTTTCTCTTCGTAAGATAACAAACATTTGAATCATCTTAATCGAAATTAAAACAAACTTCTTATTGAAAAACTCTTTACATCGATTTCTTCGAAAAAAGTGAAAATTAAAAAATTTTTAATTGACTCTCTTTACAGGAACTCGAGTGATATGCACATAACAGTTATAATAATTATTACATACGATAGATGTTCAATAAGTCGTTACAAAAAAACTTTTGTTCAATAATATCTTATTTAAGCTTAAAATAGTGGGTCAATTAATTTATCTTATTAATCTACACAAATTAGAACAAGATAGTTCTGGCAAAAATTTGAATTCCTGATTACCACGCTCTGTTTTCAAATTATGTAAATAGGTTCCCCAGTAGGCTGGTAGGGTTGTAGGTTCGATTCCCAACGAAGACCTTGACTGATTTTTCACTACAAAAATAAAAATTTACTGTCGGTTGAGCTGCTCAGCGATCAAGACATAGTCACTAGTCGCTGTGCTGTCTTATACGGCAGTTAATTTCCGAGTATCCTTCTACTTTCACCACCTGTTTACTAAAATTCATTTAAGCAACTAAGTGGTAAAATATTTAAATAAAAATAAAAAAAAAATATGATATTCGAATATAAAACTTATTCGGTTATATTTTATTCGAATAAAATATTTTATTGGACTTAATAATAGAATTAAGGTAGTAAAATTAATCATTTAATTTAAAAACAAAAACTATTCAAAATTTAAACTTATTCAATTACACTTTATTCGAATAAAGTATTTTATTCGAATTTATTTTGGTGACTACTTGGTAAGATATATATTTAAAAATTAAAAAACATTAAAAATTTTAAATAAATATATACTATTCGAATATAAAACTTATTCGAATAAAATATTTTATTGGATTTAATTATGGAATTAAGTTGGTAAAATAAATCATTAAAATTAAAAACAACAAACTATTCAAAATTAAAACTTATTCAGTTATAGTTTATTCGAAAAAAATATTTTATTCGAATTCATTTTGCCAACTAAGTGGTAAAATATATAATTAAAAATTAAAATAAATGCTATTTTATTCGAATTGATATATAAGTGGCCTAACATATAATTAAAATTTAAAAAAAAAATAAATGCTATTCGAATATAAAACTTATTCATTTATATTTTATTCTTGACTAAATAGGCATTGTTGCCTAAGGTGCTACTTCTCCTTAAAAAAAATTATGTTTATACAAATTTTTTTTTTAAATTTGGAGTTAGACCACTTTTATAATTAACATTAAATGAATGAATTCCATATAAAATAGAAATTCCAGCCAAAAGTTAATGGTTAATTTTTTTTTTAAATAAAAAAAATTATATGAAATAAAATTAATTTAAAATAATGTGATGTAAAATAAATGATAAATTTATTTTTTTTTAAATTTTGACTTACACCATTTTCATTATTATGGGCACATTTTGCTTTAACATTATTTGCTTTATTGGTCGTATAAGTAAGTGGCTGTGTTTGTTATCACAAGAAAAAATAATATTTAAAGATTTTTATTATTTGTTTTATATACGATAGCTAGTTATTCATTTAAACGTTAAACGTATTATCTTGGCGGGTAGTTTGCTTTTGTTAGAAATTTGTTGTATTTTGTTTGTTGTTTTATATGAAGAAAATAAAATAAAATAAAAAAAAAATGAAAAGAGTAAACACAAGAAAAGGTTGAAACCTCGAAAAAGTAGACTCTGGGGGGCAAGTTTCTTGTGTGTTATTGCAAATGTTTCACCACTGTTTAACCCAACAATAACAAAAAACAATAACCGACAAAACTTGCTAAGATTGGCAAATTCTACAAATTAAGAAACGCCACACATATTCTAACTAACGACTTCTAATGTCTTAACTAACAACAGCAAACAAACAAAAACAACAATAAGTAAAACAATAATAACGACAACAACAACAATAACAGCGAAAGAAACATTTAAATAAAGTACCCACCATAAAAAAACAACAACAAAAAACTCATAACTGCAAAAATATCAACTGAATACGACTTTAAGAATGACTTGAGTGACAGCTACTTACACATGTTCTTTATTTTATTTCATTTCATTTTATTTTTATTTTTATTTCCATTTTTATTTCCATTTTTGCAAATGTAAAAAATGAAAGTAAGAAAAAGAAGAATAAAAAAGGACATGAAAATATTCTAAATGTGTCCTGATAAGATTTCAAATTGGAATATTAAGAACGAGTTTAATTTTATTTATATTTTAACACTTTATTATCTCAGTAAAATATGCTGGTAAAGGGTGTTTTATGGAGAGGTTTAAATCAATGAAATAAAATATAATAAAGTTGTATTTTTGTTTTAATTTGCTTTATTCGAAAGATAATCTTCTGGCATTAAAATTTCAATATGACTGTTGGCATATGACCGCCACAGAAAATAGTTTAGCGGCATTTAATCACACGATATTGGAGGCCAATTCAGGAGTGTGAAACCGAAACATGAAACTATGCTTGTAAAAAAAAAGATAAATAAATATTTTACACAAGTAAAATTTAACAATTTTAGACCGCCGTGAATTGACTCAGGAAATTCATAATTAGATTTCATAATCAAGAAGTGTTAGCTTCGACGCAGGTCTTTTGAAAATTCCATCTATAGTTTTTATATCAGCTGAATGTATAACACCATCAGCCCCACAATATGTTTTTACGTCTTCTTCTTCTTTTCTTTTTTTAAAGAGAAGTAGCACTTCAGGCAACATCAATGCCTATTTAGTCAAGTACCGTGCTACATTCTATAGGAAAGGGATAGAGGAGAAAAGATGCGACAGGTGGTGAAAGTAGAAGGATAGTAACGGAAATGAACTGCCGTATAAGACAGCTCAGTGACCAGTGACTATGCCTTCATCGCTGAGCAGCCCCACCGACAGTCAATTTTTATTTGTAGTGAAAAAAAAACCGAGATCTTTGTTGGAAATCGAATATACAACCCCCAGTGATGTAAGCTGGCACACTATCTACTAGCCTACAGGGGCACAACTCGACCACGTCTCCATTTAGATCTAGAAAAGTCTAAGTTGCATTCGTGCACTATATTCCTAACCTGCAATGGGCTTAAAAGTAAATGCGTGATAAGATTTACATCTGCACCTAGCTGTCTAAGCCATAATCATACCACTGCGGATGAAAAGCAGCGTCATTCTCGCCCTAGGAAGCCGAAGAGGTGCCCCTGTAGGCTAGTAGGTAGTGTACTAGCTTGTCAGTATGGGGGTTGTGGGTTCGATTCCCAACGAAGACCTTGGTTTTTTTTCACTACAAAAATAAAAATTGACTGTCGGTGGAGCTGCTCAGCGATGAAGGCATAGTCACTGGTCGCTGTTGCTGTCTTTATACGGCAGTCAATTTCCGACTATCCTTCTACTTTCCCCACCTGTTTCGTCTCTTCTCTATCCCTTTCCTAAAGAATGTAGCACGGTACTTGACTAAATAGGCATTGTTGCCTGAATTGCTACTTCTCTTTACAAAAAAAAAATACTAATTTCTAGCAACAGGTTATTCCTAGTTGCAATTTCAGCGGTTCAAAAGCAGGGTCGCAAACCACTACTCCTTGCTGAAGAGCTGGAGACTATCCAACTCCTGGTCCAGAACACATGACTTACATGCTCACTGGTTCCGGATCATTCACCCATTGTTCTCAGTAAAGATGAGATGATCCTGGCCCCCTAATCAAATTCATGAAGATCCACGAAACCCCGACCATCACGATACCAACCAACCTCAATAATCAGTCAGATAAACAGCTAAAAGGCTAAAGAGACAATTAGTGGAACTCTGGGGCTTACTGATCAAAAGGTCAAATGAGCTTCTAGTAAACTCCCTGCTACCGTTCAGAAGGCTGGGCTCCCTTATACCTCCCTTGAAACAAGTCTAGATGGTTAAATAATCCATAAAGACTGATAAATGTGCGCGTTAAAGGTAAACACCACTTTACACGTCGAGTTAAATTAGGGAAATACTCTTTAAGCCATCATCCCAAAAAAACCGTTTCTCACGTTTTGAAGTATCCGCCACTATTTTCGCATATTTAAAGATTTGTTATCGAACTCTTTTGGAGTTTGAGTAGAATTAGTAGTTCCCAACAAGAAATGATTTGGCATAAGGAGTTCCGGATCTTAAGGATTTTCCCGGAATGTGAGTAAGTGGTCGTGAATTAATTATATTTTCGGCTTCAATCAGACGACTTTGAAAAATACATAGCAGAGGTGCAGCTTCTTTTATTAACCACGAACAGTGTCTTGTTTTTACCGATTGCACTAGTCGTTCTCATGCTCCACCTAAACTTGGATCAAATGGGGTAGTAAAAATCCATTTTATTCCCAACGATGCTAACGAGCGAGTAATATGATCATGATCCAAAAAGTTTGTTACATTTTTTAATTCGTTTTCTTCGTTTCTAGGTTTAAGTTTCTTCCATTATCACTTGGTATTTGAACAGGAACACCACATCGGTTGATAAAGTTTCTATGACAAATCACAAACGAATTCGACGTCAAGTTATTTATCACTTTCAAATGAACAGCTCTAACCGCCACCCATCGCTTCTCTTTGAATCTACGTATTTTAACATCAAACGGACCAAACAGATCTAAACCAGTATACGAAAATGCTCGAACGAATGGAGTTATACGATCCTTAGGCAAAATACCCATTTGAGGCTGTTTTAAACGTTTTCTTCCACAAAATCAATTGTGGTACGAGCTGGGTGTTATGTTAATGCGTCTTTCTGCCATCACAAATCCTGAACATCATGGTTTGTGCAATTGATAAAGTCAGTCATCATGGCTCCATAGCGATCACCCTATCAATCAGTGTTATAGCTGACCAGCATCGTTTTTAAAGCAATGCGAATCCATAATTCCACCAGCCCATAAAGCATACCAAACCGTAAGTTTTTCTGGATGAAGTAGTGCCTCAAAATACACTTAAGGATTGTCATCATTGGAAAAACGCCAGCTTTGTTTATCGACGTTTTCATTTAAAACAAAAATCGCTTAAAAAAATCGGAATCGGAATCAATAGCAAGCTTGTGTTGGACTCAATATGCACTATTTGGAAGCATTATTCAGAGGTTGGTCTATTCATATTGAAATGCTAAACCAAACTAAATGAAAAATAAATCACTTGACAGCTGGGAAAATGGCTGACAGTTAAAAATGTGTTGTCAGCCTCTTAAGAAAAAACCCCTTATATGAGTAAAATACGCCTCCGGACCACATAACCCATCATACAGTGACACATTAAGCTTGCACAGGCTTCTGAATAATCGCTCTAGGATTTTCAGAAGCCACAAATGCGGCAATTTTGCTTGTTGGGATTCTCTGACAAGGGAAAATGGACTTCGTCTGAAAAAATAATTTTTCCAGAAAAATCAAGCCGGTTGTTTCTGAATGAATTGAGTGCATTTACAGCGATGTGAATGGTCGGTCGGGTTTAATTTTTGCACCAGTTAAAAATCCTAACGCAAAATTCACCATGTGATGGTTTTTGAATTGTTGAGATCATCGAGGATTGTGAGTTCCTCCTGTAGCGTACGGCTGCGATGTTTTTAGTTGAACGATCCGGTCAAACACGCGTTGGTGTTCACACAAAGTCTGTCGATACAAAGTCTGTCGACCAAATTCTTAATAGCGGTCTCACAAGGACGATTATGTTGTCCGAAAATATCACCAATTTAACGTAATGTAACTTTAACAGAACCACTATTTTCATAGCGAATTTTAATTATTTTAATAAGATTTTCGTGCGAAATTGAATTCATTGTAACAATTGCCAAAACATTTACTACGAATACGTCAAAAAACTAAATGTCAAAACTGTCATGTTGTTGATGTTGGTGTTGCCACAATTGAAAAACGAACTTCTTGTTAAAAGATTTTAATAGAATTTCTAGAATTTTTTATTTATTAATTTTTTTTCCTAAAAAAAATTATTTATTTTTTGACATTTCGTTCATGATTTAAATGCGTTTTTATAAAATTAAAAAGAATTTTCAAAGTCAAATAAAAATGAAATCGAAACACACGTAATTTTTTTTTTAGAAATTTGTGGTTTTAAGCAGAAAAATCACACCCACCCAACAAAAAAAAAGTGTTTAGTTGATTCTTATGATCAAAATAAGGAAAAGGACTAAAAACGGTAGTAGATGAATTCTCAGTTAAAGAGCGGGTGATGAGTGTGTGTGAGTGTAAAGGGTGTAAATTTGTAATTCTGTTATTCAAACTTTGTTAGTAATGAAAACGAAATGAAATGAATTGAAATGAGTGAGTGGCTGAGTGACTGACTGGCTGACATCATGCGGTTTACAGTTGTTTGTAGCGTTAAAAATTCCCTAATGGGATTAAAACACCCCTACAATTAGAAAACACCAAAAGAAAAAAAATTGAAAAAAGGAAACCAAAGGGGTCATGAAAAACGGCAGGTCATATTCTGGTTAACACTTTAATCTAAACACAATGATGACTTTGACTACATTACAATGAACACACACACACATACACAGCCAAATAAACCACTAACGACAAAATCGAATTTAAACTACAAGGATGTATGTGTATGAATGTATGTATGTGTGTGTTTTCATGTTTCATACACATGTATGCAGGTATTTACATTTAGAAAAGTTAACATTTTAAATGCCTCCATAGCAAATCATATCCATGCGGTACTGATGACGCTCTAATGACAATAATAATTAAAATAATTTGTAAACGTCCTTACAAGATGCCTTTCAGTCCTAAAAATCCTTTAATGAGTTTACATTTGTACAACAAATCACATTTAAGATAAATATTTTAGTTTCTCAGTGGACCTTTCGAAATTTAGAAGCCTTCATTGAGAACTTTGGAACCAAGCAATTCAAATCTCTACTTAATATTTTTTCCATGCAGAAAAAGAGAGAGAGACAGAGAGAAAGAGAGAGAGAGCAACTTAAAATATGCTGGCTAAGCTTTGAAATTTTTATTACGTTTTAGAAAAGAATTTTAAATGACAGTTGAGCTATTTTTTTTTTGGCCTCAGTGAATTTAGAATCACAAATAATGATTCATATCACGTTTGAAAAAGTGTGAAATAATTAAACGAATACATGAGGTAGCACGCCCATCGAGTAAAAAAGTCTTTGCTTCATTGTCTGTGTGGTAAGTTGGTTCCACATGCTGTTGAAACGTCATATTTCGTGATAAGATTTACATCTGCACCTGGCCGTAGGCCTTAATAAGATGGTGGTCAAACCGCTGGGAATGAAAAGTAACGTCATTCATGCCCTAGGAAGCCGAGGGCTAATTCTAGAAATAGGTCTTTCCTATTTGCAATTTCAGCGGTTCCAAAGCAGGGTTGTAAACCACTACTCCTTGTTGAAGAGCTGGAGACTATCCAACTCCTGGTCTAGAACACATGACTAGCATGCTCACTGGATCCGGATCATTCACCCGTTGGTGTGATTAAAGGCGCCCTGGCCCTCATAATCAAATTCATTCTAGGGCCGCAAAACCACAACCTCCACGATACTCCCGAAGGGCCAACCTCAATAATCAGTCAGAGAAACAGCTAAAAGGCTAAAGAGACAATTAGCGGAACTCTGGGGCTTACTGATTCCCGTGGAAATAACGTGGAGCTTCCCTGCTGCCTTCAGGGGACTGGGCTCTCTTATACTCCCAGCAGCACTGTGCCCCTGGGGGGTGAAACGTCATATCGTCAATGTCCATATCCTCAATTATTGGCTGTAAGAAGACTGTTATCATCACAAAATAGTGAATATTATTCTCGTTAACTATTTGGCCGACCTCATTTTTGAAGAAGTACGGCCCGATGATACTACCAGTCAATGCATTGCACCAAAACAAACACTATTTGTGGATGAAAACATTTTTTCAACAATCACTCGTGGATTCTAATTTGTGCAAATGCGGCAATTTTGCTTGTTAATGAATCCAGTGAATCCTCGCTGATGACTTTCTTTTTCTAGTCGCCATTTACTTCTGACAATTCAACCAACCAGTTGATGTACTGACGACTCTTAAAATGGTCAATAGGTTTCAGTTCCTGAGCCAAGTGACCCTTGTTAGCGTGTAAATTTAAATCTTTATTCAAAATTTCCATTAGTGAAATGTTCGACGACAATAAGTCGACGGCTCTACTGCCACACTATCGCTAACAACAGCAATATTTTCTATAGAACAAAATGGAAGAACATGCATTACCTTTAGACCCAGTCTGCTAAAATTTATTTACAGTTTTAAAGGCTTTTGCAACATTTAGGCGATTATGCTGAACAAAAATATCACAAAGTCTACGAAATAAATTTTGATTTGAACGCTTGTTTCTGTAAAACGCTTTCACAATCTTAATGTGCTGCTCAATTTGTACTTCTCCATGGTTGAATTTGTCAAACACCCAAACAAAATACAAATATCAAATTAAGTTGGGCAAAAAATTGTAGTTAAGGCCTTATTCACAATTAACGTCAGACGTTGTATTTGGACCAGCCACTCGAAACAAAAATGCTTATAAAACTGTTAAATTTAAGACGATTGGGTGGAATTTTTGTAATAAACCGCGTTCATCTTAAACGCATGGGAAAAATTAAATTAAAAAAAACGAGTTAGGACCTTTTTAAATGACACCAACAATAAATTTATAAAAAACAAATACCAACTAAATGTTAAAGATGTTTGGATTTGTTTCGCCAGTAAATGAAATACTAGATGGAATACCATCTCGATAAAGTACTATCTAGAAGGCTGCTTGATAACCGAAAGCGCTCGCTAATCATACCAAACCAACAACCAGTAATAACGGTTTTCACCGTACTGTATGACAACAGTAAAAAATTTCCAATTCAAATTTTCTAAAATGACATAGATATTTTGGTGGCCAACTAACGGATACTATGGGCCCCCTAGCGGTGAAATTTTATATCACGTTATTGTGATCTAATAGGGAATAATTCATTGAAACAGCTTCAAAGTGACAACCTCTTAGTGCATACAAGTTTTTTTAAGTGACTTTTTTGACACGATTGATTGGAACTAAGAAGGACTCGAAGATTTTTTTATAATTTCGGAACTTACGCATCAACTTTACTGCAGTAAAAATTTAATCGTTAACAAATATTGTGATAAAATATAAAATGAAACACTCGATAGGCTAGATGCAAAATGTGCGAATACCAACGCGTATTCGACCGGGTCGTTTAAACGAAAACATCGCAGCCATGAACCTCAGTGTTAAGCATAATCAAATTTGTCAATTCTCAACAAGTTTAACAAACAAAATGATAGTGTTTTTGTCCGGTCATCTAAAGAAGCATCAGAACTCACTTCACGGGTCGAAAGAGGTCGTCATTCAGCTGCAGTCATGGTTAGGTGGGGCGTCTGTTACGATGGGGTAACTGACTTGCATTTATTTGAACAAGGGGTCATAACAAAAAAACGTCTTTGAAACAAGCTTTATAATTATCTGTTCCAAAACTAGTCTTGGACTTTCCAACAAGATTCTGCACCAGCTCATAAGACTAAAACGACACAGACCTCGCTTCAAAACAATGTGCCAGCTTTTATATGCAGTGAAGATTGGCCATCTGGTAGCCCTGATTTGACATCCAGCGCATCTTTTCGGCTAAATTTCAACTAATGCCCTACAACTGCTAAGCTTTTTTGATTTCTTCCCTAAAATCGTTCAAATTTGTTGGCTTTACCTTTTACACATGCCCTCAATATCATTCCACAGGTTGTCAATTGGATAGAGATCGCGGGATTGAGCTGGCCACTTTAGAACAGTAATACCGTTTTCCTATAAGGAATTTTTCACTAGGCGTGAAGTGTACTTAGGGTCATTATCATGCATTACCTATATGCTTCCACATTAGAGGCATGTTATCATCAGCGTGTGTTATCAAAGTATTTGTTAATATATTTTTGTATATGTGCTGGTCCATTTTAGTGGCAATCTTGTGAATAGGACCTACACCATGCCAAGAAAATGCTGCCCCACACCATGACATTCCCACTGCCATGCTTAACAGTTTTAAGGGTGTACTTTGGTTGATGTGTTCCTGGTTTGGAGAGCGCCATACATACCGAAACGAAAAAACTTCGACTCGTCGCTCCAAAGAATGGTGTTCCAAAATGTTATAGGAGGTTTATTTATATGTTCTTTTGCAAACTTTAGCCGGGATTTAATATGTTTCCCTGACACAAGTAGTTTTACGTTGTGTAATGCACCCACATAAATTTTTCTCATTGAGACGGCGCTTTTTTATTGTCCTGAAATCCAAAATCCTTGAAATTTCACTTTTAATTTTATTTGAGCTTTTGAAATGATTTTTAGCAGCTGTTTTATAAATTAAACTGTTCTCCCTGGGTGTGATTTTTCAGGCTCCGATGTGCTGCCTGATGTGCTGCAGGGCTTTATAAATCTTGGATAGCAAACATGTCAGTAGCTTGAAAATCTCCATTCTTGTTTTTCCATCACTTGTTGGATAAGTGTTTTCGATCGGCATCCCAACTCTAAGTACCTCTGGCCATCTCTAATTAAATATTTTAATGTAGCCCACAATAAAATGGAATAAGTTATGAGTTGCCTACCTTTTACCTTCACATAATATCACATAATATCAAACCACCTACTAGCCTACAGGTGCCTCTGTAGGCTAGTAGATACTAGCTTGTCAGTACGGGCGTTGTGGGTTCGACTCCCAACGAAGACCTTGTTTTTTTCACTACAAAAATAAAAATAGACTGTCGGTGGGGTTGCTCAGCGATGAAGGCATATTCACTGGTCGCTGTGCTGTTTTTATACGGCAGTTCATTTCCGCCTATCCTTCTACTTTCACCACCTGTTTCATCTATTCTCTATCCCTTTCCTAAAGAAGCACGGTACTTGACTAAATAGGCATTGTTGCCTGAAGTGCTACTTCTCTTAAAAAAAAAATCACTTCACATATTAAAATCATTTAAAAAATCACTTTAAAATTCGCGTCCAACTTCAAATGCACGTTATCACATTAATATAATACAAAAAGCAGCAAAACGAAAAACAAAGCAAAACTAACCCTGTAGGTGTACTGAAAAATACAAAAGATTCATTTTAATGTTACAGGGTTGTTAAAGTGATCATAATTAAACTTGTTACATGCCATGACTTAAATACGTGGCCACCACTGTATATACTGTGATCCGAAAGATGGTGAACTATATTTGGTACGATTGAAGTCAGGGGATACCCTGATGGAAGACCGAAACAGTTCTGACATGCAAATCGAGCGAAAGACCAGTCGAACCATGTAGTAGCAGGTTCCCTTCGAAGTTTTCCCGAGATTAGCTAGTGCATTTAAAAGTTATGTACCTATGTACTTGGAAAAAGTGAAACTACATTATCTTGTATAGGTATTTATTCTCTTGGTTTTATCCTTAAATTCCAATGAATTTCTAATATTATATATTAATTGTCCTGTTATTACCTTAAGAATATTCGGTTTATACTTACACAGTCCGTAGGCCGGGGAATTAATGCAAGAGCAAATAGGCGCCTTAAAGCAAAATTCTGTTTATGGATCTTAGGTACTCCATATCTTACCTAGCTTTGGAGAATTTGATACATAAGTCTTAAGTCTATTTCTCTCCATTACTGAAATCATATATTTTTTTAAAAGGTTCATCAACTAAAACAGTGTTTGTTTTTTGCAGTTTAGTTAGTAGTAGGATCCTTATTCAATATTGAGTATTTAGCAGAATCGTTAAGAATGTCATTTATTCTCGAATTGTAATCATCTCTGCTCATAGCAACAGTAACACATTACCCTTGTCAGCATTAACAATTAATATGTTTTCTTTTCAAATTGTTATAAGTTTTTGTTTTTGTAAAATATAAAAAATAATTTCCTGAAGAAGCTTTCCACAGGAAAGCGAAATATCGAAAAAATAAAATCGTTAAATTATTTAAAAGATCGTTAAAAGAAATGTGAACAATGTATACAGAGTAATTGATTATTGTATGTGGTCCAAAAACAAGCCTGTCGACTTTTGGTCGTCACAACCTCTCTAAACCTGACTTTGAATTATTTTTTGTTGTTATTTTTTCTTTTTTGACTTTGGAACAAATAATAATAAATAATAATTCAAAGTCAGGTTTAGAGAGATTGTGACGACCAAAAGTCGACAGGCTTGTTTTTGGACGACATACGATAATCAATTAAACTGTATACATTCTTCACATTTCTTTTAACGGTCTTTTAAATAATCCAAAGTTAAAATGATTCCAAAACCGGGTAAAGACCTAACCAAAACCGAGTCATATAGGCCCATAAGCCTACTACCGACTATTTCAAAGGTTTTTGAAAAGTTGCTTATGAATAAATTGTCTCCAATGCTAAGGGATAGTAGGTGTATCCCAGACCATCAATTTGGTTTTAGAAGTAGACATAGCACAATTGAGCAAACCCATGGATTGGTTCAGGTGATAAGAAGGACTTTTGAAGAGAAGAAGTATTGTTCAGCTATTTCTATTGATGTTTCTCAGGCTTTTGACAAAGTTTGGCATGAAGGTCTATTTCTAAAACTGACCGCTCGCTCACTTGCCTTGTAATATAAGTAACCTACTGAAAAGCTACATAATTGGATGAAAATTTTCTGTTATTGAAGGAGACTTCGTTAGTTTATCCAAACCAATTTCCTCAGGTGTACCACAAGGTAGCATTCTTGGACCAGTTTTATATTTGATATATACCTGCGATATGCCTGTAAGTGAAGCTGTCCACACTTCTACGTTTCCTGATGATACAGCGTTTCTAAGTTCGCATGAAAACTCCCATCAAGCATCCATAAATCTTCAGCAACATATAACTCAGTTGGAGTTGTGGTTTAAATTATGGAGAATTAAAGTGAACGTTCAAAAGTGCATTCATGTGACCTTCACCCTGCGAAGAGATAATTGTTCACCCGTTCGAATCAATAATCACATTGTTCCTCACCATAGTTATGTGAGATATCTTGGTATACATCTTGATCGTCGGCTTACATGGAAACATCATATTGACTCAAAGCTAACACAAATGAAACTTAAGCTAACACAACTACATTGGCTCATTGGCAGGAACTCGAAACTTAGCCTAGATTGTAAGCTTCTAATCTACAAGACTATTTTAAAACCAATATGGTCTTACGGAATCAAACTTTGGGGCACTGCCTCAGCTTCAAATGTGAATAGAATTCAACGTGGACAGAATAAAATTTTACGGTTAATAACTTCCGCTCCATGGTACATCAGAAATTCAAACATACATTGTGATTTAGACATACCGCTGGTGACTACAGAAATCATCAAATACGCAGGCAAATACTTAATGAAGCTTGAAGACCATCCCAACCCCCTTGCACGCAATATCTTGGATTATAGTGGACATAGCCGATTAAAAAAGAGGGATACCGCAGCTTTAATCTTCAATGCTACAGATGACACATCTTAGAAATATTTGTTTTGTTTTTGTTAATGTCAATTTTTTTTACCCAAAAGGTTAGTTCTGTCATGGTCGGGACTAATGTAACTTTTTTTTTTAGAATTTAAGATTTTAAGACTTATTGTTAGTTCAGTTTCTTGAAGATACAATAAATAATTATTGAAAAAAAAAAAATTTTTTTTCTTTTGTAGTAGCGTTAGACAAGTAATTTTACACTAGTATTTGGGCGTTAAAGGGTTAATATAGTCTCCAACTTTAAATGGGTAAGAATCTCACCTTTTATTCGTATGAAGGTTGTGATTAAGTTCAGAACCAAAATCTTGAAGGGGACTATAGCCCCTCATATGATAAAGAAAATTTGGTGAAAAATAAGAAATACACAACAGAAATTTTCTTTGGGGGTAGAAAAGTATAGAAACAACAAAAAAATACTAAACGATTTAAATTAAACGGCACCTACTTGCACTGTCGGTTAACTTCTATTAAAACAAACAAAAATAGCCGAAATGAGGGGCCTCTTTTTCACTGCTATACTCTCCTAATAAACACTCTACTAGCAGACCTACCAACTAACCTCTAATGAGAAAAGAGTATAAATATTAAGCCCCTCCTTAACTGCAGAAAATTGTAACGGATTTTTTTTTATAATGACCTCTTTCGTTCATTTCATAATCGCTTAGAAATGACCGAATATAGAAGCTGTGACACCTAACACACAACAGACTCACACACACAGATCTAGTAGTTGTAATTATTATCATGAGGAAAGTATAAAAAAAATATAATAAAAATTTGGAATTGATAAAATAAACTATAAAATGTTAAGTACAAGGAGTAAGCGACAGTTGTAACCAATCGGAGTGGATGAATGAGAGAATGTTTGTAAGGAAATGTGTATGGGAATGTTAATGAATGTGATTTTGGTGTTGTTTGCACTTTCAGATCTCTAGAGTTTCAAATGCAACAAAAACAATTAATTCCCTTGTATTTCCACGAATGCACATAACCACACACAGCACACACACACACAACACATAAACAGCCACACACGCGCTCAGCAGAATGGTTGGATTGCGTATTATTCATTAAGCATTTGAAGTAATGTTTCATACCATTTTGTTCCCCAAATGAAAAATAATGGTGGTTGAGAGAGGGCATGTCTCAATTGACTGGAAATAAGAGCCAATCATTGAAGTTTTAAGTGCCTACCAATCAAACTCAAGAGTTTGAGGTTGTAACATATTTCTTCTCATCTATTCCTTTTAAGAAAATAGTAAAAGTATTTGAAACATTTGCCATTTTTCATTTAAAACCAAAATGTTTTTAAAGCTCACAAAAATAAAAATTAATGATATTTTTCTATATAAAAAATAGGTCAATTTAAATACAACTAAATTGTTATTCAAACGAGCAATGTTTCATATCCCAACATTCCTTATTGACCTTATATTCTTGAAACACACACACAATAAAAATTTCTTGTCTCACTCCCACTAAAGTGATTTTTCTTGGAAGAAGTGTGTAAGAGAAAACAAAAGGAAATCTTTTCTTTCTTTGTTGTACTTGAGTTGCACAGGCAATGGAGGCAAGTCCTGCCTTGTAACAACAATAAACTCTGTGTTGTTGTTGTTTTTGTTGTTGTATTTGTGGCCTAGGTGGTTGCTTTATTTGTTTGATGCGTCGGTGACAGCTTTACTTTGCCAACTCCTATTAACAATTTTGCTAGAAGAAACAACAGCAATTCGACTCTTGTGCACAAACGTAGCGCGCATATTGCAGTGGATTCTCCAAATTCTTGTTTTTTGTTTTTGTTGTTGTTATTTTTAATTTTCTTGGTGTTTTCTTGGTTTAGTTTGGCTTCTGTGGTGCGCGTTCTTTAAAGCGAGATTTGTAGAAGGGAAAGGAAGGTAAGTTAGTGAGTTAGAATTTGTTGTTGCCACAACATGCCGTTGCAGTCGAGATAATGCTGCTGCTTTTCATCAACAGTCTCTTGATAGATAAAAGCAAACGGACCAGCCAACAAACCCACATTAATCTAAATATGGTTACATATTGTATGCATAAAGCTATGTGTGCATGTGTGTGTGTGTGTATTTAAAACTAAATGTTTGTATGCGTGATTACAAATGTTGCACACAATGTTGTTTGTTTGATTGTGCCTTCAAATAAAGGTGGTGCGTGCATTTGCTTGTTGCTACATGTTTTAATGTGAGTGCGAGTGTTTGTGTGTGTGTTTCACTAGCTCAGTTCCGTTTCGTTTCCGTTTGTGCAACAACACAGTGTAGTGTGTACACACGTACAACAAAGTAAGAGCTATGAGAGGCAGCAGTCAGTAGTGACAATAGCAAAAGTAGTTGTTGTAGCCCTCGTTATTGCTATGAGACTGCCTGTTGTGTCTGTCTGTCCTTTATACATTTCAACAGTGGCTATGCATTGTGTTGTACTGTGCTGTGCTGTTTTGTTTTGTGCCGTGTTGTATCTATTCTTCGTTGCGTTGCGTTATATGTTGTTTGTTAAATTGTGTCTGTTGTGCTGAGCTGTGTGTTTGTCTTTAGTGCGCTTGTGATTGAACCTAAAGTCATAAGATTGTCGTCGTTTCATGTTATTACATTGCGGGATTCAGTTGGGGTTTAACTGTCACTCGGGACGGTAGATCGCGCTTAAAATTGTTTTACTCTCACTACACCAGCGACCAAAACAACTTGTTTTCCAAAATCCCAAATTCTCTATGGTGCATTGATACTTCTTTTTTAACACACAAATAAATTAAATAACAATCGAATAATACAAATATTGCCCATTAAATTGCCTACAACAACAACAAAAACAAACAATTATTTATCTTTTAAGTGTCTAAACAAAAAAAAAAAATTATTAAAAGAAAAAAAAAAAACAATTGTTCATCCGCAATTGAAGTGCCGCTGACTGATCTGATAAAAATTATTTGTGTCATCAAACGAAAGAAAAAAACTTGTGAAAAGTGTTGCAGAGACTTCCTTCCCATTGACTTGTTAAGCTTAATTAAGGGATTTTTTTTGTTTTTAGAGATAATTCGCTTTTATAGCTGCTCATAAATAAACGGCTTCAAACTGCGTTCCGACGAGGCAGTACCGGGTTTTAGCTCGGCTTCACCCTGGCCAACATTAGATTTAGAATGGGGTCGCAAATTGTATCCCACCGCTGCTCCACGTACGGCAAGTGGACTTATGTTTGGCTTGCCACCCACAGCAGCGGACATGAATCAACCGCGTGGTCCTATGACTTCATTGAAAGAAGAGCCGTTAGGTGCTCGAGCCTGGATGCAACCTGTCGTCGATCAAACCAAGTATGTAAACTAAACAACACTTAGTAACAGTGTGTGCCCTTATTAAGCGATTAATTTTTATTAAAAATATGAACAAATAAATCAAAAATAAAAATTAAGATGTTTTTTTTTTTGTTGTAGAAAAGCTTTCTTCTATAAAAATTAATTATCTTTGATGCAATGAATTTTTTTTTTTCGTCAACTTGTTATTTTGATTTATAACACCCAGATATATTTTGAAGCTTCGAGCAATGCAATTAGAGCCAAAATCTTACGATAAAAACAACAACTAACAGTTAAGTGATTGTCAGGAAGGAAATAGTGCTAATTTAATAATACATTTTGTAAAGTAATAACACGCTTTAGCAATTTTGTTTTAATAACTGACTTTTATCTTTAAGGCTGAGTCCATTTGAAATTTAAAAAAAAAAAATTTAATAAATTTGCCACATTAAAAAAAATATATATATATTTGATTTATGAAAAATTTTATTAATTAAAAATTTTTATAAAAATTTATAAAAATTTATAAAAATTCGCTTAATAAACCATCTTCAAAACCAACAATATTTTTTTATTGTAAATGGCAACATTTTTTATTTAAAATAATTTCAAAACCCAATTTTTTTCAATTAAAATTTCTACACTAGATCTCTTAAGGCAAATAGGTTAAGCGATAATTTATAAATTACAAATAAAAAATATTTTTATTTAAATCAGAAATCCTTCTGAAAGGATAATGTAGACGCTGTTACTTTAATTATTTAGCCCAAGAGTTTCTAAGCTTGTGTGTGTGATTTTGGCAATTAATTACAGCGTTTTGGGACGAATTAATTTTAAATGTATTGTTCAGTACAGGGTGTTTTAAAAGGAACATTAAATTTTTATTTCATTTATAAAAGAATTAAACATAATTATTTTTTAGAAAATTTTCATCAGACATGACTCTATAAAAAATAAGCTTCATCAGTCATGATTATTCTATAAAAGATTTTCATCAGCCTTGATTTTTCTATAAAAAAAATTTATCCCATTATTTTTCTCTAAAAAAATTCAAGATTTAAAAAAAAAAGTTCATCAATCATTAAATTTTTGTAGAAAATTTTCATCAATCAAGATTTACTCACAATTATTCCTTAGAAAGGTTTCATGATCAAGAATTCAGTCATAATTTTTAAGCAGAAAATTTTCACCAGTAATGATTCTATAAAAAAAACTTCATGAAATTAATTTGATTATTCTATAAAAGATTTTCATCACCCATAATTTTTCTATAAAAAAAAATTTCTCTCATGATTTATCTGTAAAAAAAATTCATGAATTTTTTTAAGAAAAATGTTCATCTCAAGCATTCAATTTTTGTAGACAATTTTTATCAGTCAAGATTTAGTCATAATTATTCCTTAATAAAATTTAATGATCATGAATTCAGTCATAATTTTTATGTAGAAAATTTTTACTAGACATGATTCTATAAAAAAAAAAAAAAAACTTCGTGAACCATGATTATTCTATAAAAGATTTTCATCAGCCTTGATTTTTCTATAAAAAAAATTCATCTCATGATTTTTCTGTAAAAAAATCATGAATTATCATAAAAATAATGTTCTTCAATCATTAAATTTTTGTAGAAAATTTTTATCAATCAAGATTTTTTCTACAGAAAATTTTCAAGTAATGGGATTCCTGTAGAAAGTTTTTATCAATTATAATTTTTTTTTATACCAAAAATACATAAAACATGATTTTTTTTTTTGTAGTTTTTTGTCATTCATGATTTTTTTGTTGAAAATTTTCACGTGATGAGATTCCTTTAGAAAATTATTATCAATCATAATTTTTCGTAAAAAACTGACATCCGTCATGATTTTTCTATAAAAAATATTCATCAGTCTTAATTTTGAAATACAAAATTTTCACCAGCAAATATACATCAATCATGATTTTTTTTTGTAGTTTTTTGTCATTCAAAAATTTTTTGTTGAAAATTTTCACGTGATGACATTCCTGTAGAAAGTTTTTATCAATCAAAATTTTATGTGTAGAAAATTTACATCCGTCATAATTTTTCTATAAAAAATATTTAACAGTCATAATTTTGAAGTAAAAAATTTTCACCAGACATGATTCTGAAAAAAACTTTATCAGTCATGATTAATCAGAAAAAGATTTTCATCAGCTTTAATTTTTCTGTAAAAAAATTTCGTATCATGATTTTTTTATAAAAAAAAACTTCATTAATCATGATTATTCTATAAAAGATTTTCATCAGTCATAATTTTTTCTATACAAAAAATTCATTCCATGATTTTTCTATAAAAAAAATTCATTTCATGATTTTTCTATAAAAAAAATTTATAAAATTTTTAAAAAAATTTTCACCAACCATTCAATTTTTATAGAAAATTTTTCTCATTTATATATTTTTATAGAAAGTTTTCACGTGATAATTTTCGTGGAGAAAATTTTCATCAATAATGAATATTTTATACAGAAAATACATCAATCAAAATTTTTTTGTAGAAAACTAACATCCGTCATGATTTTTCTATAAAAAGTATTTATCAGTCACAATTAGTTATATAGAAAATTTTTACCAGAGATGATTTTATAAAAAAAAACTTCATGAACCATGATTATTCTATAAAAGGTTTTCATCAGCCTTAACTTTTCTATAAAAAAATTTCTTCTCATGATGTTTCTATAAAGCAAAACTGCATCAGTTATAATTACTCTATAAAGGATTTTCATTGCATAATTTTTCGATAAAAGATTTCACCAGTGATGTGGCAAATTTTTATTAGTCATAAATTTTCGATAAAAAGTTTTAATCACCCATGATTTCCCATAAAAAAAAATCTAATTATTCATGATTTTTGTGTTAAAAAATTTTCTTCAGTCATGATTTTTTGATCATGCATTTTCATCAGTCATTATTTTTCTACAAAAAAAAAAAATCAGCAGTTATGATTTTTCCAGAAAAAAATTATACCCGTTATAATTTTTCTTTAGAAAATTTTTATCAGTCATGAATTTGTGAACAGAAAATTTTCATTAGCCATTACTTTCCGGTTGGAAATTTTTTTTCCGTTATGATTTTTCTGCAGAAAATTATGAATTTTTTTCTTTAAAAATTTTTCATCAACTATTATTTTTCTTTAAAAAAATTTTTTTTGCTATAACTTTTCTGTTCTATAGAAAATTTTTATCAGTCATGAATTTGTGAGTAAAAAATTTTCATCGGCCATGAATTTTTTTGCAGAAAATTTTCATTGCTTGATTTTTCTATAGAAAATTTTTACCCCCTTCTAATTTTTCTATAAATAAAATTCATCGGACAGAAATTTATTATAGAAAAAAAAATTTATCTTCAAGATTGACAATAACAGCGTTTTAGAGCTCTGAATTCAACACCAAGAACTTGTTTAATAAAATTCTATTTCATTAAAAGTGCTTAACTTGTGATCATTACACCATTTCTATGTTTTTATATTTCTTTAGTGTTTTTCATGCTCCTTTTTCGAACGGTTCTCTTTGACCATCATTACGAACGAGAGCTTAAGATAAAATAATTAACTTGAACAAAAATTCATTCATAATCCAGAGACTTTTGTTTTGTTTTATTTGGTCTTAAGAGTGTTATCACGATAAAACAAGGACTTTAGGCGCTTTATTGAATGTCAACACCACATTAAAATTACGCAAAAAAGCAGAATTGTAAAGTTTTCTCTTTGTTTTTACTTTTATTTTTAAACAAAAAGGAAAAGCAAAAGAAAATTACAAATGGAATCCCCTTAAAAACTCAAAACTTGAGTTTTATTGTTGAAAAAAAGGGAAAACAAATAAATTCTTGTATCACAGAAACATTCCACTCAAAGCCCTCAACTGTAAACAAAGAAGGGGGGGGGTTGGTTGGTTTATTTTATAAGAAATGTTTTGTTTATTAACTGTGTTTATTGAAACCAGCAAAAAAGGAAAAATAATCCAACACAGGAGGCATTGGTCGACTTGCAGGTGATACCACTTACCAGGGCAATATGTTTGTTTGTTGTTGTTGGAATAAAGGGAGTTATAAATATCTATTTTATTTAGATTTTCGGTCAATAAATTTTATTTTTCAAAATTTGTCTTTACACAGAAGTAATTGATTAAATGAATTAATAAATTAATTATTTGTCAATTTCATTAGCATTGAATGATTAGTAATGCTAATCTTTTATTAGGCACTACCGTTATGGAAGCTTAATTGATATTTGACTAAAAAAAAAATAAAATAAATATTATTGACTAATGACTTAACGGCGGTCAGTGGAATACCTTTAAAAGACGTCAAGCGCGACGTTACTGATTGGCTATATCAGCTACCGGAAATAATTCAATCCATCTACAAACAGATTAAGGTTGCTTTCGTCTATTTTACGCATAGTTTTTTTATAGCTACTGTAATCTTAAATTTGTTTTTTATAAAAGGTGTTTTTTAAAAAGGTACAGAAATTTAAAATTGAATAAAATAAAGATGACTTTTCAAACTGAAAGATAATCTTCTGGCATTATAATTAAAATAATTAGGTGCCCCTGGCAGGTAGTGTACTAGCTTGTAAATATGGGGGTTGTGGGTTCGATTCCCAACGAAGACCTTGGTTTTTTTCACTACAAAAATAAAAATTGACTGTCGGTGGGGCTGCTCAGCGATGAAGGCATAGTCACTGGACGCTGTGCTGTCTTATATACGGCAGTTAATTTTCGACTATCCTTCTACTTTCACCACCTGTTTCATCTATTCTCTATACCTTTCGTAAAGAATGTAGCACGGTACTTGACTAAATAGGCATTGTTGCCTGAAGTGCTATTTCTCTTTATACAAAAAAAAAAGGCTTCCGGCCAGCTGGGATGTAGTCTAATCTAGAGGTTTAATTTTCGATGACTTTTTCGAATATTTGTGACCTTATACCGGCAATAACGCGGCGAATATTATCCTCCATAATGCAATCGCTTCGCTGTTATTGGCGTAGAAAAGCGACTTTATGTATTCCCACAGAAAATAGTCTAGCGGCATTAAATTAAACGATCTTGGAAGCCAATTTACAAGCTCGAAACGGTTACCTGCAATAAATCAAATGTGTCACAAGCTGTGTGGCATGTTGCGCAGTCTTATAGAAACAAAGTCTCCTGCACATCATGGCTGTTCAATTGCTGAACCAAAATTTATTAATTAAGGCTTTATAACCGTTACCTTTGGCGGTAACATTCCGATCAACACCTTTTTTGAAGACTTTTAGACCAATGATTCCAACAGCCCTTAAAACCACCAGTGGCCACCAGTTAAAAAAGTGTTGCCTACTTAAAATTCGAATGGCTATAAAAAGCTTTTTATAAACACTAATTTACTAACATCATTATTTATCTTAATTTTTTAGTTTGTGTCTCAGTAGTGACACAATGGGCCAAATTAATAAAAAAATTATTAACTCATTAACTCAGATATTTAAAAAAACCGAGGGTTTTAATTTTTACCAATACAAAGCAAAACGTCAAGCAGAAAACCATAGACATCTGTGTGTGTGTGGGTGTGTGTCGGTAAATATGCATGCGTTTCTCACACAGGCCTGACAAGTAATTCTCTCAGTGTAAACTGTTTATGATTATTGATTTGGTTTTAAAATTTATAATCATCGTGAATATTATCAAACAATTTATATTTGCACACAATACAGAATCAGCTTTATAGCGAATACTTGCTTCTCTTCGTTTATAGTGTTACATCGTTAAGCAGATCACATACTTAAGAGTGCTTCAACTGTAGCGCTTAAAAGCGATTTAATTGAAAATAAACTTACGGCAATACGAAATATTAAAACTGTTTTGAAATTTTTTATAACACTAAAATAACAGTCAAATTATATAAATATAATCAAAAACTTTATTTATACTTTTATTTTGTGATTAAATAGATTTTATAATGCGTTTACACTACACTGCAATTTAATTCCAAACCGATTTCCAAGAACATTTTAGTTGATTTTTTAACTAGATTTTGCACACAAAATAAAATTTATTTTTTAAATCTCTTCAAAAGCTTGAAGGAGGTGTCTAGTACTAAAGCTATGGGTATTTCCAAATTGTTTTAAAAACATATAAATAAAATTATTGCAAAATATTATGGTAATAATTCATTAGCTTTAACATTTTTGTATTGGGCTGCTTAAATAATTCTCATATCATTGATGAAGTCTGCTGTACTGAAAAACAGTTTTTGGATTTTCTTAAAATTTTTGCCACAGCAAAATTAATTGTCCGCTGAAATCAGCAAACAACAAACAACAACAAATAACGAATAATGTATAAAATGAAACTAATTTTTTAAATGTTATACAGCTATCAGCATAAAATTCTTTCAATAATAATATTGAAATCCCAAAACAGTTATAATTATAGTTTATTAAAATTTTTTTATAGTTTTATATTTAATAAAAATTTAATAAAATTAAATATTTAAAATTTAATAATTTTATTTTTATATTGAAATAAATCAAAATGTTTATAATTTTTTTTTATTAATTTAAATTTAATTTTTTTTAGTTGTTGTTTTAAAACAAAATTTTTACGTGACTATATAATTTTTTTTTATTTGTTATTTAAATATTTTTTCGTTAAAAAAATTTTTTGAAATTTATTTATTGGTGATTAAATTTTTTTTTATTTGTTATTTAAAACTTTTAGAAAACAATATTATTTATTATTTAAAATAAATGAAATTAAAATGTTTAAAGAAATATTATAAATAACAAATAAAGAAAATTTTTTAAATAGCAAATAACAAAGGTTTTTTTTAAATAATAAATAAAAAAAAGTATTATTTGATTATTTTCTTAATCGGTCTTTTATATCTTAAATAAAAATGTATTATCTTTTTAATTAAATTTAATAACATATTTTTTTCAATATTTCGCTTTCCTTTGAAAAGTTTCCTCTGGAAATTAATTTTCAATTAGCAAAAAAAAATATTATTTTAAATGTTATATATTATTATTATTAATAATTTATTTATATTATTTTAAATAATTGTAAAAGTTATTCAAACCCTGCATTAATATTATTGAAATTATAAACATTTTAATTCTCTAGAAGGAAATTACTTTATTCAGTAAAAAAAGGAGAAAAAGGAGGAAAGAAATTAAAATTAGAGTTATATAAAAAGAATTTTTACACGGTTGTAAAAATAAATATTTGGGTTGTAAGAACGGTTGAAAATTCCAAAAAATAATAAATAATTTTTTTTTTAAATAGTAAATATTTATTTTAATTTAAATAATAAAGATTTATTTTAATAAAAAATAATACTTTTTTAACAGCAAAAAAAATTTATTTTATATATAAATAATTTTTTATTTATTTTATATATGTAAATATTTTAAATAACAATAATATTAATTAAATAATAAATAACTTTAAATAATAAGTAATTATTATTTCATTATAAATATTTTTATAAATATAAATAAAATTTTTATATTAATTAAAAATAATATTAATTAAATAATAAATACTTAATAATTTTAAATAAAGAAAATTTTTTAAATAGCAAATAACAAAGGTTTTTTTAAATAACAAATAAAAAAAATTATTTTTTACTAGCAAAAAAATTATTATTTTAAATAATAAATAAAATTTTTATTTGAAATAGTAATTTTTTTAGTAGTTAATTATTAAGCACTAGGTCATTATTTAATAAAAAATTTTAAAAACTTTATTTTTTATTATATTTTTAATATTTTGGTTGGCATCATCAGGATAAAAAAAATTCAATTTTGATTAATTATTTATATATTCTTTTTTTTTTTGTTTCTCCTGATGATGCCAACCAATGGTTTAGCGAAATATTGAAAAAATAATAAAAAATAAAGTTTTTAAATTTTTTTTATTAAATAATGACCTAGTGCTTAATAATTAATTACTAAAAAATATTAAAAAGGTCAAATAACTTAATTATTATATTAAATAGTAAATATTTATTTTAATTTAAATAATCAATATTTAGTTTAATAAAAAAATTTTTTGAAACAGCAACAAATCCTGGAAATAATAAACAAAATTTTTATTTTAAATAATATATAATATTAATCAAATAATAAATTATTAATAATTTTAAATAAATAAAATTTTTATTTTAAAAAAATAAACAGTATTATTTAAATAATAAATAGTATTAATTAAATAATAAACAATAAATAATTAATAATTTTATATAAATAAAATATTTATTTTAAATAACAAACAATATTAATTAAATAATAAAAAAAAAATAATTAATAATTTTAAATAAATAAAATTTTTATTTTAAATTATAAATAATATTAATCAAATAATAAATAATTTTAAATAATGAATATATATTATTTTATTATAAAATTTTATTTATTTAAAAATACTTTTATTTTATTTTTTAATTAAAAAATTTTTTTTGTTATTTGTTATTCAAAATTTTCTTTAAAAAATTTAAATAAATTAAAAAATTTTTTTAAACATTTGTACTTGATGTTTTTAAAAATGCCTCGCAATGGTGAGACGACATTTTTAAAACAAATATAAAATTTGTAAATATTTAAGCACAAGATATTTATAAATTTTTAAATTGATGTATTAAAAAAAAAATAAAATTGTTAATAATTTTTGTTTTTATAAAAATTAATTACCTGGCGAAGCTTTCTAAGGTAAAGCGAAATATTGAAAATATACGTGTTAAATTTAATTAAAAAGACCCTTATAAAGATTAAAACTTATTTATTTATTAGTCAATGAAATAACAAAAAATAAATATTTAAAATATTTCAAGCTACAAATAAAATTAAACAAACTCAATGAGAATTATATTTTGGTTCATTAAAATATTTCTTTTTTAAGCAATTAATATTAAAATAGAATGTAAAGACTAAAATAAGGAACAGTAAAAAGCAAAGCAAGATTATTAACAATTAATTAATGTTGCCAACATTATGACAATTTTAGTGGCCGCACCAAAATGTGTAGTGTTGATTAAGGAAAGGAAAAAAAGCTTATTTTCTTAACATCCCCAAAAATGTTTACACAACAAATAAATGTGTAACAGAGAAGTGCGTGGTTATACTTTGACTGAACAGGATAAATGGCATTTACAAAACATATTATTTTGGGGGCGAATATTCGAATAATTCGTGAATGATTTTTGTGCGTATTTGGACCCCTTCATTTGTTTATTTTTTTTTTTTTTTTTTTGAGTGGAACAAAAAGTGCGTGATGGTGGTGAGGAGGAGAAACAAATAAAAAAAAAATAAACAAAGAGGGTTGATTTTCAAGTTCATTGAGATGTTATTTATTTTTTTTTTCTTTTGTATATTTTTGTTGTTGTAAAAAACTCCATGTTTGTTGCAGTTAAAGCTTTAAGCATCTTATTAGTTTTAATAGAGATGAATATCAAGTGAGATGTTTTTAATACGAAACGCCAATATAAATAAGAAAAGTGACAGTTTTGAAGAAATACAGTACGTAAAAATGACCGCGGGTTTTTTGCAAACAGCGACGGCTCAACAAAATGGCCGTCAACAAAGTGTTAATGGCAAAATATTAAGGTGAAGCAGGGAAATGAAGCTTTCAAATTTTAAATATTAAATGTTTATTTAAGCAAAAAAAAAAATAAAATGTTTTTTTATAAACACAGAATATCACAAAAAAATAATGAAAATAAAACAAAATTTTTGTAAAAAAAACACGCAAAAATTTTAACTGAAAGGAGAAAAAAGAAAACTTGAAAAAATAATAAAAAAAATTTTGTATTGACTTTTTCCGTTTCCGCTTCCGCTGTGTAGATGGGTGTATGTGTGTTTGTGTGTGTATAATGTAACCATGAGAAGTTTTGGTTCAAAATTCTTTTTTTTTTTTGATATTTTATTAAATCACAAAATAACAAACTTTTAGCTTTAATTGTTGTTTAAATTTCTGTTAAATGTTGTTGTTTTAAAATCCTTTTTCCCACTAATTAAAATGAATTAAATTGGCTGGCTTTTTTTTGTGGCAGTGAAGAAATAACTTTCTAAAACTTCCATTGCCTGCGTTAAATTCGTGCCACTGTTGCTAATTTACAATAACAACTACAATGAAATTTTTGTTTCTTCAGTTTCCTTCTTGTCTTTCTTTTTGCTGAGTGCAAAAAAAAAGAATTAAAAATCAGTTAAAAAGTTGTTGTTATAAAACAAAAACTCTTAAAATAAAAACCATTTTGTTGTTGTAACTGTTTATTGTAGCTTTATGAGCTTTAAAGTGTTTGAGAGCATAAAAGGCAACCATTTCGTTTGTCTATATTTTGCCCATTTTGACAAACATCATCTGAAGTTTAAATTATTGCAAAATTATTTGAAAATGTAATAAAATGTAATTTATAACGTTAAAGATATTGAACATAAAAAAGGTTTATTTTATAAATATGAATATAAATATAAATGCAAACACACACACACACATACATACATATATGCACACACATACTCAGGCAGAAGTGGAGCAACGTCTTCTTTATACTCGTTTATGTGTGTTTTTTCCACATGCCATAAAACATTTATAAATTTCGTTTCATTGTTTTAATAAATGTGACCAACTATAATTTTTTAATTTCTTGTTTTTTTCCCCCAGAAATAAAAACGTAATTTATTTACATAATTTTTAAAATATTTAGATAAAAGTTTAAATAAAAATTTATTTAATAAATTAATGTCCGTCATTTTGTGTTCTATAAAGATTTTTAATTTTTTTTTTCAAATTAAACTTCAGTTTTTATTTCATTTGTTAACTTAAAAAAATATCACACGTTTTTTTAATGATTTGACACCTTTGGAAACACTCCTGTTACATAAAAAAAATCATACTTTTTTTACACTGAACGGTGGTGCAACCAAAACCTACGATATTGATTGCAAATACAACAGAACAATTTTTAAAACATTATCTTGATATTTTTCTATTATGAGATCAAAATCCCTGACAATTATAAGTGCAACCAAATATCGGCTAAATGCTTACTGCGGCTTTGGTGGTTTATCTCTATCCGATGGTCCATTTTTGCAATGACCGATGGAGTTATAATTGCCAATCAATGTTTGTAATATACCGAATACAAATTCTCATTCTTTAGCTCTTGAATTTTTTTGGCATATTGAGGTGCCTTTTTTCTTTTTCAGCCGTGTCACAAATTGCATGCTCGTGACCGCCAATTAACATCGCCACTATGTGGGATAATGCGCCCGTTGAATTTCGTCGTGCAAAAGAACCATTTTTGTGTGGCAAGTGGTATCATTCTTTTGGATAGTGTGATTCGTTTTACATCCGCACCAGGCTATGTAGCCTTAATCAGATGGTGGACAAACCACTATTGTATAATTTGGAACGTCATACAGGCGTCCTAGGAAGCCGAAGATATAATTCTAAGTAACAGAACCACCTAGTTGCAACTTTAATGATTTCAGGGCAGGGCTGCAAACCATCACACCTTGCTAAAGAGTTGGAGACTTTCCAACTCCTGTCCAGAACACATGTCAAGCATGCTCACTGGACTCTATCATTCACTTAGGGTGTCATTAACAGTGAGATGATCCTGGCCACCATATTAAACAACAAACCTGATATGGGGCCGCGAAACCACAACCACCACGTTACTCCCATATAGGTGCCAACCTCAATGATCAGCCAGAGAACTATTAAATGTCTAAAGAGACAAATAATGAACTCTGTGGGTCACTGATCCCCGTCTAAATAAAGTGGAGCTTCTAGTTGACTCCCTGCCTGTCTTCAGCGGACTGGGCTCCCTTTTTCCCCAGTTGCACTGTGTCTAGATAGTGGAATTCTATAAAGACCATATTTATATGCCCCGGGGGGGACATTCTGTTGGATAATACCATGTCCATTTCCTTAATTTTTGGCCACAAAAAGTCTGTTATCATTTTGCGATAGCGAACCTTATTCACGGTAACTGCTTGGCCGACTTCATTTTTAAAGAAGTATGGCCCTATAGCAACGCCAATCCATAAAACGCATCAAATAATCAACCCTTTATGAATGCATTGGCTTTTTAACAGTCACTGGTGACTTATAAGTTGTCTAAATGCGGCAATTCTGCCTATTAAAGATTCCACTGAGGTGAAAGTGTCAGTCGACGCAGAAGACATTTTTTTTGTAAAATCAATCATAAACTTCTGTCTCTTCAGCCACCCCACCGCACGCAGAGTGATGGATCTCTTCCCCATCTTAAAATGTGACTTAGGGGGTAAAAAGCGGCACCAGTCGCCTAGGCTAGCAGGAGCCCAATACTGGAAGAGACATAAGACACTCAGAGTCCGACCAGTGACATAAAAACACACGGGAACCAGCCCTGTTCTGGTTGTTGGTGAAGCCTCTCGGGAAACAACGTGATGGCTGTGGTTTATATCGAGCTTTGAAGAAAGTTGTGAAGAGCTGTTAACGAAAAGAAAAGCTTAACATCCAAGTAAATGTATTAGTAACGCTTGTAACAGGGCCAGGAGTTGGATAATCTCAAACTCTTAAACAAAAAATGCTATCGTGCACTCGAAAATTGCAACTAAAGCGTATATGCACCTAGTGTTTATGCTTCTTAGAACGTGGGGGGCGCTTTTTCCTACATTCAATGGTATTTTAGCGTATTTTAGTATATTTTAGTATATTTTAGTATATCTAATGTCTTTTAGTATACTTTAATGTAGTTTAGTGTCCTCTTAGTATATTTGATTGTACTTTAGTATACTTTAGTGCTATTTACTATACTTTAGTGTATTCTTAGTATATTTTAGTGTATTTTTGTATATTTTATTGTATTTTAGTATACTTTAGTGTATTCTTAGTATATTTTAGTGTATTTTAGTATATTTTATTGTATTTTAGTATACTTTAGTGTATTCTTAGTATATTTTAGTATATTTTATTATGGCCATATGGCTCGGTACTAATGTAAATCTTGTCACGTTTTGTCTCTTCAACCAACTATTCGACGTATAAAACCTACTTGAAAGGGTCAGTAGGTTTCAGCTGTGGTGTCAATTGAACTTTGTAAGCTTGACTTAAAACTCGCATCATTGATGTTCGTAAGATGTTCAAGTGTTGAGCACAACCACACTTTAGTTTGTCGTCTCTTTTATCGCACTATTCCAAACAATACCAATGATTTCCGTTGAACGAATTGGGCGAGCATTCAAAGATGTTTTCACATTTCCTACAGTCCCAGTTTGCTTAAATTTGCGTACAATTCTCTTGATTGTGGGCACGAAGTGCAGGAAATTTATTTAAGGCTTCAACAATATTAATTTTATTTGAGTATAAAGAGAATACTGAAGATGGCAAATAGCCGAAACCGGTTTGTTTACAAACCAAATTCGACGACGGTCAACGTAAAATCATACCCAAATAAATTATTTTCCATTATTAACCGGAAGGACTGTATTTTCAAATGAAAAAAGAAATTTAAGAAAATATTCAGAAGTTTTGTTTACAGCATTTAGAACAAAAAAAGGTTTTTTGGTGGACCCTTTATTTTGTGTTCAATAGACTTTCTTATGACATTCACTAATCTGTGTGTTTGTTCAATGATGCTGTGCTTAGCCTTAAAACCGAATTGATGGTTGGGGATACATCCTGTAACATTTAGTAGGGGAGTCAAATTTATCATCAGTAATTTTTCGAACAATTTGGAAAACGTCGGCAGTAAACTTATTGGCTTATAGGATTCTACTTTAGTGAAATCCTTCCCGGGTTTTAGTATCATTTTAATCATAGACAACTTCCATTCTGCAGAAAAATAAAAGATGTGACTCACAATTAAATCCTGCATTATTAATGAAGCTCCCTTTTATTTTAAAGAGAAGTAGCACTTCAGGGAACAATATCGATTTAGTCAAGTATAGTGCTTCATTCTTCAGGAAAGGGATAGAGAATAGATGAAACAGGTGGTGAAAATAGAAGGATAGTTGGAAATTAACTCCGTATAAGACAGCACAGCGACCAGTGACTATGCCTTCAACGCTGAGCAGCCCCACCGACAGTCAATTTTTATTTTAGTAATGAAAAAAAAAACAAGGTCTTCGTTGGGAATTGAACCCACAATCCCCATACTGACAAGCTAGTACACTACCTACTAGTCTACAGGGGCACCTGTAAAAAAGAAAAAGCAAAAAAATATAACAAAGGAGCAAAAAGCTTTATAGCGGAAACGAAAATGGCTCAAATGGTTTCTTGTTTTCGATGATTCTAATTATAAAATTGAATTTTCATTATTGATGGGAATAGAGTTTGCTTTCAGAACAATTGAAATTTCCAAACAAGTGTTATAACTTAGTTCGCTATAACTGAAATTAAAGGGTGGCCCATATATAAAATGGCAACCTTCTTATGTGCATTCAACCAGTGCTTGAGTGAGTTATTTTTATTTCTTGTTTAACTTTCTGCTCAAGGACATTTTTAAATTTCCAACAATAAAAAATAAAAAGTTGTAAATTAAAGGGTGGCCCCTTAGTAATGTGTAACAGATTTATATTTATTTATTTTAATGTTAATTCTGAAAAAATAAATTTTTTTGTCAAAACCTTCTGTGAAATGTTGGTCACATCGAACACAGAAGGAAATTATTTGCCAGCACCAGTAGCAGCAGTAACAAGGTATACTTTAGTATACCGTATACTTTAGTAAATAAATATATTTGTTGGTGCGGTGCATATTATACTTTTATATTATTTTTGACTAATTGACAAGGTCGATAGGTAAATAAATCGAATGCAAATATAATGACCGTGATTTATGTGAAAAGTTTGATAACAGCCGCACCAGCAACAACTAAAGGCCGTATAGTGAGTGTAGCAGCTTTTGTACAGGCAAACGAAAGCGGCAACAAAGAAAAGTTCAGTTCTGGATTTCATTCATTCATTCTGTAATCGAGTTTTATTTATGTTCACACATATTTACGTTAAAATATATCGACAATGAAGTCTTTCAAAAAGAATTATCTTCCTGGGAGTTATACAAACTGCATGCATTTTTTGAAATATAAATGTGTGTCTGCGTGTAGGTAACACAGATACTTATACGTTTTCAAAAACCAAAGGATTGTGTTTCTATAAAAGTAAAGAAACAAAAAACCGAAAACAAAAACAAAAGTATAAAACACTTTATTGTTGTATAGAATAATTTATTCCTCCATTCGCCGCATATGAAATTAAATAGCCAAAATTTGAAAGAAGAGCTGCTCTCAGCTTTCGACTGAGATTTTCAACAATTCAAATATAAAATTTTCTCCAGCAATTTTAAACTTAATTTTTATTATTTTTTTTCTTTTTTTAATTTTAAAGTATAAAAACAAATCAATAATTTTAATACGGCTTAAGTTCACTTACATTTTGAATTCGTAATTTATTAAGAAAATAAAATTATTAAAAAAATTTTGTGTTCATATTTAAAGGAAAAAATTAATATCCTGGGTCCAAAATATAATACAAAATTTTTTGACACGCTTCATCCCTCCCCCAGCATACTGTACATTTGTGTATCATATAATTAAATAATTAATTTTTTTTTAATAAAAATAAGAAAAATAATCATCATCAAAATTAAATTACAGTGCAAGGCACCGCGCATTCATACGTTTTCAAACAGCATCTACTGTGATAAGAAGAAATATATGTGAAAAAAAATACATTAAAATTTGTATCCTCTGCTAAACCGACGGTAATTGGAAATTAAGAATAAATATGTGTGAAGATTAGTAAAGAGAACAGCAATCAGAAAGCTGGAAGTTATGTAAAATGCAAAATGCCTATTTAGTCAAGTACCGTGCTACATTCTTTAGGAAAGGGATAGAGAATAGATGAAACAGTTGGTGAAAGTAGAAGAATAGTTACGGAAATTAACTGCCGTATAAAAAACAGCACAGCGACCAGTGACTATTCCTTCATCGCTAAGCAGCCCCACCGACAGTCAATTTTTATTTTTGTAGCGAAAAAAAATCAAGGTCTTTGTTGGGAATCGAACCTACAACTTCCATACTTACACTACCTACTAGCCTACAGGGGCACCTAACTGAATTAATATTTATTCGTTATAAATATTCCGGGTATTTGAATTGGCACAATTTAATAAATAAATAGAGGATGTTGGAAACGAATGCGAGTTAGATGTGGGGAATTCTAATGCCGGCTGTAGTGAACATTAAAATAATATTTTTTTTTTTGTATCAAATTTCCCAAACTATTTTTTTTTTAAATTCAATTTTAAGTTTCCAATTAAAAACAAACTGAAATGCCAATCACTTGCTTAAAACGCTGGACTTGGCATTGCCTCTTAGTCCTGGGAATTTATTACGAATGCAAAATTAAATCGATTATTAATGAAATTTTAATTATTGAACCTCTTTTGTATTTAGTTTTGAGGAGTTCCATATGTAAACATTCGATACTTCAAGCACTTGTTGTTGTCTCTAAAATATCCTCGTCTATCTCTGGAATCGTTTTAAGTGATCACCTGAATTTATTGCAGATTATGCAGATATATGTCTGTTATAATGCGTGATAAGGTTTACACCAGTACCGACCGCTAGGCCATAACCTGGTGGTGGCCGAACAACTGTGAGTGATTTTAGCGACACCCTCATCCTGGGAAGCCTTCAGATATCTCTATCCTCAAGTCACTCCAGTGCTCGCAACACGCTGACACCCTCACTCCCTGCTGAAGAGTTGGAGACTATCCAACTCCTGGTCCAGAACACATGCAAACTTAATAAAATTTCACAACACAACCGCCATCATACTCACTAGAGCTGGAGCATTCATTGTGTTCATTGTGAATGACTCGACCCACATAACTCCAACGAGGGCCGCGAAACCACCAACACCACGATGCTCCCGAAGGGCTAATCTCAATAATCAGGCAGAGAACAGCTAAAAATCTGAACTCTAGGGCTGTACTGATTTACGTTGTAATAAAATAGAGTTTTCCAGTTGGCTTCTGTTAGCATTTTAGGGTACTGGGTTCCCTTTTACCCCCGGTGACACATGTAGTGACGTTTAGATTCCGTCAAGACATATAAATGCATCCCCACAGCCAAGCGATTTTATTTTGTAATTACAACTAATAAAATCATTTATTTAATTTCAAATAAAAGCGGTGACCCGCCCCACCACACAAAATGGAACCTTTTATGTGTGAATTTAATTCGCTCTTGCCTGATTTATTACTGCTTCCTCCCACACTTCATTGCACAACTTCATTTTAGGAGTAAAACTGTTAATCGAATCATTAGGCATCCTGGTTCAAGTTATTGGTCTTAAACTAAAATATTTTTAAATTCGTATGGAATTTATTTCTGGTATTTGAAGGTTCTCTGGAAGCGAAAATATTAAAGATTTTTATTACGCTCAAATTCGTAAACTTAATTTTAATTTCTAAATTTTCAAAATTTATTTTGCAACTGAATGAGTTTTAAAGAGATCTCTAGAGAGAGAGAGAGCGAGAGGGAGAGAGAGAGAGAGAGAGAGAGAGAGAGAGAATTAATATTAACACTTAAGGCGATGTCAGATAAAACTTTGTTGCTTTGCGTGACATTTGAAACTTTAAAGCAAAAGCGTAAATCAAGTGGTGTATGTCACAATAAACTTTGACAACACTCATGAATTTTTTGTTTACGCCCACACACAAATACACAAATAATAAAAGCCAGGTGTTTGTCAAAGCGCGCAAAAAGTTGAATGTTGGTTAACTTTTCGCTTTGCGCTGCGTTAAAAGTGCTTTATGTGGCAACTTTCATACATTTACGTACATTTTAGCTCAAATGTCAAAGCGAAACTCTGACGCAACGCAAAGCAAAAGTTTTATCTGACACGGCCGTTAAAGTATTTTGAAAAGGCTTTTTTAAGAGGAAGTTTGTTTTCTAAAACAACAAATTAAGGTTCCGTATTGAGCCGCCTTGTTGAGACCACAGTTACAAGAACTGTTGTTTTTAACAAGAAGATTGTTTTCAAAAATAAAATTTTTGTTGTATTACCAAGAGAAAAGATCGACAATTATGTATGAAAAATGATCTCTGGCAAATGTCCATCACGACTCAGCTGGCAGATGTCGTTTCTTTCATCAAAGTTTTTAATCAGTCTTTGGCAAAATGCCGCTTCTATTTCGTTAATCACTTCATGGATTTTGAGTTTTAAGGCTGATTCGATTTGCTCCGTATATACTCTGTCCTTAACTTAGCCCCCCCCCCCAAAAATAGTCCAGGGGTATTAAATCACACGATTTGACTGGCCACTTAACTGGTGATTGTTGTGAAATTACGCGATCGAGAAATTTGATTCACAATAAAGTGATTGTTTCATTAGCAATGTGACATATGACACCGTCCTTATGAAACCACGTTGTCAATAACAGATCAAAATTGACTTGTTAGCATCTCGCGATAGTGTAATCCATTGACAGTTACCGCATTTCCAGCATCATCTTCAAAAAAAAACGATCTATTCACGCCTTGAAACCACATAGCGCACCATACAGTGACACGTTGAGCATGCAAAGGCTTCTCAATAATTGCTCTAGGATTTTCAAAAGCCCAAATATGACAATTTTGCTTGTTGCAATGCCCCGACAAAAAAAAATGAGCTTCGTGTGAAAAAATGAATTATTCAGAAAAACCAGCCGATTGTTCCTGAATAAATTGAGCGAATCTACGGGGAAGTGAATGGTCGGTTGGCTTCAATTTCAGTTGAACCTTGTAAGGCTTCAAACTCAAATCCTTACCCAAAATTCCCCATGTGCTGGTTTTGGTTCCCCCGGGGGCACAAAAATATGGTCTTTATAGAATATTCCACTATCTAAACACAGTGCAACTGGGGAAAAAGGGAGCCCAGTCCCCTGAAGGAAGCAGGGGTCCAACTGGAAACTTCACTTTATTTCCAAGAGAATCAGTAAGCCGCAGAGTTCATTATTTGTCTCTTTAGACATTTAATAGTTCTCTGACTGATTATTGAGGTTGGCCCTTTATGGGAGTATCGTGGTGGTTGTGGTTTCGCGGCCCCATATCAGGTCTTTTGTTTAATATGGTGGCCAGGATCATCTCGCCGTTAATGACACGCTAGGTGAATGATCGAGTCCAGTGAGCATGCTAGACATATGTTCTGGACAGGAGTTGGAAAGTCTCCAACTCTTAAGCAAGGAGTGATGATTTGCAGCCCTGCTCTGGAATCATCGAAGTTGCAACTAGAAAGTTCTGTTTCATAGAATTATGGCTTCGACTTCCTAGGACGAGCATGACGCTCCAAATTATGAAGTGGTTTAGTCCACCATCTGATTAAGGCTTCATGGCCAGGCGCGGATGTAAATCGAATCACACAGTTGTGCTGGTTTTGGATCACCCCAATTGTTGAGAACGTTGAGGAATCAACTAAATTTTGATCTAGTTCAATACTGGGGCTCACGGCTGTGAAGTTTTTAGTTAAACGACCCGGTCGAATACGGGTTGATGTTCGCTCATTTTGTATCGAGACTGGCGACTCAAATTTAATGACTAATTTCTTAATTGCGGTTTCAGAAAGACGATTATGTTGTTCGAAAATATCACGAATTTTACGAAATCTAATTTAAACGGAACCACCATTTTCATAGTGGATTTTAAATATTTTAATGCGATTTTCATGCGAAATTGAATTCATTTTAATAATTGCCAATGCATCTACTGCGAATACGTCAAAAAACTAAATGTCAAAAATGTCATATTGTTAGTGTTGCCACAATTGAAAAACAAACTTCTTGCTGAAAAATTCAAAATATTTTAATCAAAATTATTTTCTTCGCTGTAAACTTTTTCAATTATTTTATTTAAGTTGATGCCACTTTTCCAGTTTTAAATGCTGTAAAAAATTTACATTTTTAAATTTAATAATTAATTTTATTTTATCTGTTGTCGAAGGAGAATTAAAGCCAAAAAACAACGAAAAACTGTAAAAAGAAAATAATAAAATTTCTCAACCAAAAACCATTTCGAAAATCTAAAATGTCAGCGAGTTTCACATTATTTTGTTTTTCACTTATTTTTTAGTTTTTGTTTTAAGTTTTCTTTACAACAGTGTTGCGCGCAAATATAGCAGATTTTTAATAAAAAGCTAAAGAGCAACGTAGTTGTTACTTGAAACTTTAAAAAGGGAAAAAATAATAAAAAATTTCTAGTATTTCTTAATGAATAAATAAAAAAACGCTTATTCGCTAAAAAAAAATGCGATATTCTCTAAAAAAGATAAAATTTTAAAATTGTGTTTTCTTAGCCCCCAAAATTGCACATTCAAGTCAATTGCCAATTACTTTTAATGGATCAAGACAAGCTATTTGTATTAATTTTATTTTTCCGAATTATAAAAGTCGTTTTATTTAAGCGAATATCGCCACACCCACTGTCGCAAAAACGCCCACTAAACAGTTTAAAGTAAAATTTGCCAGAGTTAAAATTGTCATATTTTAATGATCTGAAATGTAGGTGTGCTATGAATACATACAAACATACATGCATGCTTAGTAAAGGGTGGTCCAACCAAGACACACGATATTTAATTGCAAATAAAATGGAAAAGTTTTCGGAGAATTAATTTACTATTTTTTTATTATGCCCTCTGTCATCCCTGACAATTAGGTGTCAAACCAAATACCGCTCAAATGCCTGCCACAGCTTCAATAACATTCCTCTATCCGATCATCTATCTTTTCAAAGATTCTGAGACTTAATTAAGGTTCAATATCATTAACGTTACAAATTATCTCATCCTTTAGCTTTTGAATTGTCTTTAGATTTGGATGGACACATTTTCCTTTAAATATTCCCAAAGAAAGAAGTCCAATGGTCCAATCATATAACTTAATCTTAGTGATCAATCACCATTGTCATAACGTGATTTGAATTGCTCGCGCAAAAGAACTATGGATGTGTGGCAAGAGGTACTATTCTATTAGAACCACTTTTTGTCTAGGCCTATATTCCTAATTTTAGGCTCTAAGAAGTCCTTTGTCTGCTCAGGATAGTGAACACTATTCACGGTAACCTGCTGAGCCGACATCAGTTACGAAGAAGTACGACCCGGCAACAATCAACAATCACTCATGGATTCTCATTTGCCCAAATGCAGCAGTTCTGTTTATTAACGATTTTTATAAGCCCCCCCGGCGGCACATTGATATATTTTGATGGAAATCCACCATCATTACATGTGTCAACGGGGGAAAAAATTGGAGCCCAGTCCCCTGAAGGCTGGAGTTAACGTTATTTCCACTGAAATCAGTAAGCCCCAGAGTTCAGCTAATTGCTTCTTTAGATTTTTAGCTCGTTCTCTGTCTGATTATTGAGGTTGGCCCTTCGAAAGTGTCGTGGTGGTTGTGGTTTCGCGGCCCTCATGTATTTTGATTAAGGGGCCAGGATCATCTCACCTTTACTGAGAACATTAGCTGAATAATCCGGATCCAGTGAGCATGTTTGTCGTGTGTTCTAGACCAGAAGTTGGATAATCTCCAGCTCTTCAGCAAGGAGTGATGGTTAGTGACCCTGCTTCAAAACCTCCGAAATTCGAACTAGGTATAACCTGTTGCTAGAAATTAGTCTTCGGCTTCCTAGGGCGCGGCGCATGCATCATATCGCCCAAGTAGTTTAACCACCGTCAAGTTACGGCATACACATGCTGGGTATCGATGTAAATCATATCACGCAATGTTTGCGATTTCACTGATTTGAAGGTGTGCTTGGTGGCTAATGATAATTTTCTTTGTAAAGTCATTATTCACTGCTGTATGCGTGATAAGATTTACGTCAGTACATAGCTATGTAAGTCATAACCTGACGGTGGATCAAACCACCCAGGAAGCCTTCGGATATCTCTATCCTCCAGTCATTTTTGGTCGCAACTCCGAACAGCTCGGAATAGGACAAAGCCCTCACTCCTTGCTCAAGAGTTGGAGACTATTCAACTCCCGGTCCAGAACACATGCAAGCTTAATAAAATTTCAGAACACAACCGCAAACATGCTCACTAAACCATAAACATATATTGTGTTCATTGTGAACTCAAACCAGGACCGTGAAACCACAACCACCACGATATCCCCGAATGTCCTACCTCAATAATTAGTCAGAGAACAGCTAAAAGCCAAAAAGCTGCTCCTGAGGCTTACTGATTCCCATGGAAATAAAGTGAAGTTGTTCAGTTGGCTCCTGATAGCCTTTTACTCCCGGTGACACATGTAATGATGGGATCCATCAAGACATATAAATGTTTTAATTTTATTTGGGTACGGTTTTCCGTCGATATAATAAATGTGCCCCCGGGGGGGGAATTCACTGCTGTATGACGTGCTAAGATTTACATCTGCACCTGGCCGTGGGCCTTAATCAGATGGTGGATCATTACCACTGTGGATGGTATGTAGAGCCATCTTCGCCCTAGAAGGCCTTCGAAAACGTATATCCTCCGGTCACTCCTAGTTGCAACTTCAAATGCCCGAAGCAGGCCGCAGAAGAGTTTGAGACTATCCAACTCCTGGTCCAGAACGCATGAAGCTTAATATAATTAAGAACACGACGGCATTCATACTCACTGGACCTGGACCGTTCATTGTGTTCATTGTGAATGATCCGACCCATAAACTCAAACGAGGCACTCGAAACACACAGCCACCACGATACTCCCGAAGGACCTACCTCAATAATCAGTCAGAGAACAGCTAAATGCCTAAAGAGACAAATAGCGGAACTCTGGGGCTTTACTGATTCCTGTGGAAATATAGTGGATTGTCCAGTTGGCTCCTACTAGCCTTGAAGGGGACTGGGCTCCCTTTTACTCCGCAAGACACAAGTCTAAATGGTTGTGTGATCGATAAAGACTTATAATGTGCCGCCGGGGGGAATTCACTGCTGTATATCGGTGTCCCTTCAAGATCACGCCATTTTGGTGAAATCTTTCCCATCTTGACATATACTTCCGGGGCTAAAAGACAATATCAGGCGCCTAGGCTGGCAGGAGTCTGAAGCTGAAATAATTGGACTTAGCAACTGTTATTTTGGGAACCAATAGCCCGCAGTGTTAAGGCCCTGTATTGGTTATTGGTGTTGGTATTTGGGGAGTAACGTGGTGGATGGGATTTAAACCCAAAAATCGCGAGGTGTGGCTTTTTTCTATCTGCATCTGTTGCATTACAGCAGAATATCAATTTGCAAAGAGGCGACGGCAACTTAGATAATCTCCGGCTCTCAAGCAAGTAATGGAGGCACGGCCCTGCTTGCTGTGCCACCCGAGGTATATTATGATCCTTGTGGGGCCTAGATTTCATCGAGTGGTAAGGCCATCATTATCAGATTATGGCCACACGGCTAGGTGCTGACATTAATCTTTCTAGTTGGCATATTGAATACCCTTGAAATGGTGTATAGGTTTCAGATCTTGAGTCAATTGAACCTTGTTAATGTGTAAATTCAAATCTTTATTCAAAGGTGGTATTACGCATCAATTTGTGAAATGTTCAAATGTAGACAACGATGGCGAGTCAAATTTGCCAATACCATTGCGAACAACAGCAATTGTTCGCAATGGTAACAACAGCAATATTTTCCGCAGAACAAACTGGGTGAGCTTGCACAGGTGCTTTCACATTTTTTACAGATCCGGTTTGCTGAAATTTAATTTCCACAGAATTCTTACGATTGTGTACTCATTATTTAGTCGATTAAGACTTTTCGTAAGTCAATTTGTCGAACACTGAAACACTGAAAGTGTCAAATTAAGTTGGTCAAAAAAAACTTGACGTTAAGTTTTGACTCACAATTAACATTTTGTATTATAAAGGGATCAACCGTTATATATACATATGTATGTAGGTATAGGGAATGCCCTTCTCTGACATCATGTTTGTTTAGCTGTTGTTTAGCTAAACTGACGTTAATGAATGGTTTAAGGAAACCATGAGTTTAAAAAAAATGTTTTATTTTGTATTTATTTATGTGAGAAATTGACATTTAACTAAAACATATACATATGTATGTATGTATGTATGTATGTATGTATGGATGTATGTGTTTATGTGTATGTTTATTTATTCACATACAATTACTGGCTTTTATAGGGTCATGTTGCACTTTGCTGTTCTTTCGACAGACATTTTAATTGTTAGTTTTTCTTGTGGTATTTGTTTCTATTGTTTGATTGTTTGTTTGATAATGGAATGAATGAATGAATGTAAAAGAATGTAAATAAAAATGGTATCACAACAGAAATGTTGATAAAATCATAATAAATATTTGTATATTCTATTCGTAGCACACACACACACTCGCATGCATTCGAGTGAGTGTGCAATTATTCTTGTGGACAATTATGTTATTTGCTTAACCCAAAAAGAAAAATTAAATAAAAAAAAATTATATGTAAAAAAAATAAAAAATAATATTAAAAAGAAATACAAATACAAGTACTTTTGCATACAAACACACATACACACACACACTCTTACAGAAAAGTTATTGCTACCAAATGTTGATATTTTTCTTATTTTTATTTTTTTTTTTTTTTTGTTTTTCTTTTCGTATGTGTGGGTGTATTTTTGTTTTCTAAGTCCCTGTTTACACGCTTCAACATTTGTTGCTCAACTTTTGAAAGAAAGAAAGGGTATAAAAATTGAAAATGTTTCTATTTTACTGCAGTATGGGGTTGCTTGTGCTCGGAAATTTCGTTTTGTGTTTCAATTCGTAATCATATATAGACAGTTGTATTTTTTGCATTTTTGACAATCCTCTTTATTCCCTGTTTCATTGTTAACAAGGAATGTTCAAACAACCTTTTTATGATTTATGACAACTATATTTAAAAACAATAGGATAAGGAAACTATTAATCATCAATGCCGGTAATGGATACATTGGACATTGTTCATAGGACAGTTGGGAACGGAACGGAGAACAAGGAACTGGCAATACGACTTACAGGCACACTAAAAGCGACACTGGAACAGGACTACTTTAGATTTGACGATACTATATATGGACAGATAACAGGACTAGGGATGGGAGATCCGACATCTGCCACCCTCATGGGGGTATTTATGCGGGACTTGGTGGGGGGTGCGTAGGGGGGTTGGGGGCCGACTTCGGGGTAATGTTCTACGCAGGATGTGTCGACGACATCATATGTATACTGGGGGGGGGGGGGGGGATGACGATAGGCGGATTCTGGATTACTTGGATGGAGGGCACAGGGGAATGGGATTTACAATGGAAAAAGAAGAGGAGGGGAGAAATAATTATCTAGACCTGACGATCAGGAGGGGCATGATCTCGAACGGGGTCGGATATGGGATGTACCGGGGACCAACGGCAGCGGACACAATGGTACACGACTCATCGGATCATCCCCGGCGACACGGGGACGCGGCGATCGGGCGGTTAATAACTAGACTCGGGGGAACACCACTGACACGGCAAGTGTATATGGGAGGAATGGGGACAATATAAACCATAGCGGAGAACAACGGATACAAAGAGCGCCTCGTAGATAACATCAGGGGACAGATTAGAACGGACAAAGAACAGGAGAATGAAAGGGGAAAATGGGCTACATTGGCATATATGGGAGGATCAAAGTACAAACTGGCGGGATTCTTTGGGGAACACGGCATCAATACCGCATTCAGAACAGGAAGCAACCTAGGTAGAATACTACGGAATAGAACAACTGGGACGGATATACTGGACAGACGAGGAGTGTACAAATTAACTTGTACATGCCATTATAGCTACATCGGGCAAACAGGACGGAAAATTAGGTCCAGATTTAGGGTACACATTAGAGACTACAACGGAAAACTACGGGAACCGGAATCAACTCCGGAATCAAACTTTGCGAACCATGTATTCAACAACAAATCTACACCAGGACATATAAAAACAACGGTTAGAGTGCTTCATACACAGCACAAAGGAAGGGGACTGAATGTATTGGAGAACATGGGAATATACGGACGGAGGGCATTTGACGGACGAATAATAAATGAACAAATAAACACTGCTTCGGACACAATATTTGAACCGTTGGAACATTTTTACTGGAGGACAAACATTACACCAACACAAAAACGTTACGCAGGTGCACAAGACCAAGGCAATAAAGAACATCATAAACGTACAATTACAGATTATTATGTCGCATGAAGGGAAGAGGAAGAGGAAAAGGGAAGGGGGGAAAACGAGCATGATCGTAAAAGGATTTAGTTAGAAAAAAAGACGAATGAAAAAGGGAGCCACAAATTAGGTAAAAAGACACAAACGTAAAAGGAGAGAGAGATGCACGCAAAAAAGACAGAAAGTGACGAAGGCAATAACACGAAGGGCGACACGAACTATATTAAAGACAACTGACAATAGAACGCAACTAGTACGAAAAGAACACTGAAGATGGCAAACGGCCGAAACCGGTTTGTTCACAAACCAAATTTGACGAGGGTCGACGCTGTTGGAGAGACATTTTGAAAAATAAAAGTAGTTAATAATAATTAGTACTATTTTATTATTAACCAGTAAGTAGGTCTTTATTTTATAAAAAATGTTTACTTTTATTTTAATTCAACCTTTTTTAATTTAATTAAATATGAATTAATCTTTTAACGGTCTTTTAAATAATTTAACGATTTTAGTTTTTTCTCTCGATATTTCGCTTTCTTGTGGAAAGCTTCTTCAGGAAATTATTTTTTATATTTATAAAAAATTATTTTTTATATTTTTAAAAGATTAGTTTATATGTAATTATAAAAAATTTTTAAAATTTATTTTTTACTACATTTCAATATTTCTTCAAACCATTGATTAGCATCTTTACAAACAATTAATCAAAAAATGAAAAAATTGTTGACTAACTAACTAATCAAAATAATCAAAAATTGTTTCCAAATTCCGTCTTTTTCACTGTCATCAGAATCCCATTCCATGACTTCTCCAATGCAGTCAGTTATAGACTCCAGTATGAAAGTGTTTTTCTTTTACATCCATTTTTTTCAATAAACCTTTTCTTTCAATTCAATTTTTTCACCAATTGAATGAAATGAAACGTCAAAAAGTAGGAAAAAAAAGGCAGAGCACAATATGAAAATTATTGACACAAATTGCTGCGTGTAGACATTACGTCAACTTTATAAGAAATAATGACAAAAAAGAGTTGAAGCGTGTAAACAGGGACTAAAACAATTCTTCATTTATTAGAAATAATTTTGTGTTTAATTGTATTTTTGTTTTCTTTTCTTTTTCTTCTTTTTCTCTCATAATTTTATATCATTCGTTTTTCATATTTTGTAATTCCTATTTCTTTTAGGTCATTTTATATTTTTTTGTTGTTGTTGTATTTCATTTAGTTTGTTTGCAGTGTCAACCGATAATTAAGCTAAAGAAAGGACATGTCATCAAATAACAACAGCCGTAATGTGACACACACTACTGCTGGTAATTTAAGCAAAGCGTGCCCACACGTACGCGAACATGTTTCATGTTAATTTTCTTGCAATTATTAAACTATTAGACAACTTTATTAAACATAATTTTTTTTTATACACAATTTTTTTTTAAACAAATTTTATAACTTTTAAATAACAGACATTGAGTTTTCCTTACTATTATTTAAGAGTTGGAGACTTTCCAACTCCTGTCCAGAACACATGTCTAGCATGCTCACTGGATCTGTGAACATTTCACCAGGTAGGTGTTATTAAAGGTGAAATGAACCCGGCCACCATAGAACCATAGACTGATATACGGCCGCGAAACCACAACCACCACGATATTCCCATATAGGGGCCAACCTCAATAATCAGTCAGAGAACAGTTAAGTGTCTAAAGAGACAAATAACGGAACTCTGCGAGTTTACTGGTTCCCGTGGAAATAAAGTGGAGTTTCCAGTTTTACCCCTGCTGACTTCAGGAGACTGGGCTCCCTTTTTCCCCCAGTTGCACAGGTCTACATAGTAGCTTTCCATTAAGACCATATATGTGCCCCCAGGGGGGGGGGGGTGGTCCAATGATACCTCCTGATCAAATTGCGCCACCAGACTGTCACTTTTAATGGATACAAAGATGACTGTTGAACAATTGGAGGGTTTCTCATTTCCCGCCACCGGCTATTCTTGTTATTCACACATCCATTCAAATGGAAATGTGTCTCGTTACTTTTAGCATGAAAATCGGGGTTGTCAGAAGCGAGCTGTAACATCCTATTGTTATAAGTACGGCGGTGTAAATGGTCTTGTGGAAGAAACTCTTGTGTCAACTAAATCTTCTGCAAAATTGTGGCCGAAGTTGTTCTTTGAAGATCAAGCTCCTGACCGCGGCGTCGAATTGAGGTCGATGAATGGTTTTGAACACTTTCTTGAGTAGCAGCAATGTTTGCAGACGATCTTGCAGTATATAGTGTTTCATGCGTGGGCCTATCACCTACATATCCTCTTTCTACGAAATTTTTCACTACACGATAAATAGTGCATTTTTTGGCCCGCTAATGCTCCCAAAAATTTCACATAACTTTCTCATCGTCACAGTAATCGATGATTGATTTTGATAAAATGTTATAACGATTAATAATTATAGGTTTATCGAATATGTTTGCATAATAAACTTGCCACCTGTCTACTTTACAACTGCCAAACATTAACTGTCAACACTAATGTTTACCAAAATGGCGGCAAAACAAAATAGGATACTTTACCGATGGACACCCTTTTTCATATTTTAAAAATATTTATATTTAAATTTTGCAGGCAAAAGGTCTTTGTATAAAAATTAATTTAATTTCATGTTTATTTTCAATATTGCGCCACACCATTAAGTGGCATTTTCAGCAAATCAAAAATGTAAAAAAAAATTTCTTTTATTATATCTTTACAAACCTTTATCAATTACTTATTAAAATGTTTATAGTCTTCGCTTTTCCTGCAGCTGCCACTTAAAGGAGTGGTGAAAGATTGAAAATATTATTTTATTTTTATGTAAAAAATGTTTTATAAAATATTTCTAAAATTTAATGTAAAAATTATTTTTCTATTTCTTTTTAGTTTGGGCATTGGAAGAGCTCATTTTGAGAAACAGCCACCCAGCAACTTAAGAAAATCAAACTTTTTTCATTTCGTTATTGCTTTATATGATCGGGCTGGTCAACCCATTGAAATCGAAAGGACAGCATTTATTGGTTTTATTGAAAAAGAATCGGAAGCGGACACCACCAAAACCAATAATGGAATACAATATCGTTTACAATTGCTCTATGCCAATGGTGGGTATCAGTTGAAACAAATTTTAAAAGACTCTAAAATAATAATAAAATTTTGATTTATTTATTTATTTTTTTTGAAAAACTCACATTTAAATATCAATTAAGGGAGAGCGCGTAATTTAGAAATAGCTTCCATAAAATACTGTTACGTTACGTTACATTTATTTCTTTAACGTTTAGTTTATTGAGTTCTATTATTGCAACACAACAACACTTTAGAGTTTTAAAGTAATTTACACATTATAACTACACAGTCTACTTACTTTATAAAAAAATTACACGATGGTTAGTTCACCTCTTTAAAGCCTAAAGTCTTTATGTCTTTACTCATTCCATAGCGGTTTGATCACCATCCGATTAAAGCTTACAGCCAGGCGCAGATGTAAATCTTATCACGCCCGCGTCCCAGGACACTATCCTGTGGGATACCCGCGTTAACCAAAACTTGAATAATTTGTATTTATGCTTAGAAAGAAGGATCATCTCTCTTGAATATATGCTTTACATTTAGACTGCCCACTTGATCAAGAGAGAAAGCCTTCTTTATACTCTGTTTTTAATGGTTCCAGTATTTACTCGAAAACTCTAATTCCTGACCACAAATGTAGATGACATTGTTGTTATTATTCAGTGTAGGCGGCTGCCTTGCTATGCACCTTCTTATTCTTTGTTTACTTTCTGCTTGTTAAACTTAGTTCGTTGAATTTCAATATAGCATATTGTTGTTGTGTTGGGTTCATAAGTTTTCTCAGAAATTTCCTAATTTCTAAGCAGCCCTAATAGGTTATTTCATTTCACTTTTTTTTAGTGATAAGCATGTTCGCAACAATATAATACCATACCATACAAGTTAGTTTGCTTTTAGAAAGCGCAAAATAATTCTATTGCGATACTTTCTTAACTGATACGGCTGTTTGATTTAAATTTATTAAAAATATTTGCCAGTAGTGCGCTCAAAAGTAATTTTGAAAAATTATAAAATGAAATGAATAGAATTTTATGAACTAATGGCCAGGCTTAGGTTCTGCATCACAAGGTATTTAAGCTCAACAGATATCTAAGCAAAATCGGATACATGTATGTGATGAGTATGTCTTCAGTATAGGTAAGAACACAGGCTTATATATGCTGTTAGCCTGTTTGGAAAGAGATAAAAAACCTTTCATCTTTCTTATGGAATTTGTAAAACAAGACCCAGTTTCTTTCTTCATTGAACGGCTCTAGCAGCCTGAAGAATATTTTTCTTGTTGCGCCAATGCGAAGTTTATACAAATAAATTGGCCCTAAAATATTAACTTAATTTTTTTGAGGTTCCAATTTTGGCTCTTCTATACAAAATAACAAAGAGCATTTTTTATTTCTTGTAGAATTATAAGAGAGTTTTAAAAGGGTGAACAATTTTAGACAACCGAATTTTAATTTAGTTTTTTTTTTGTTTTTTTAAAGAGAAGTAGTACTTCAGGCAACAATGTCTATTTAGTGAAGTACCGTACCCTTTAAGAAAGGTATAGAGAAGAGATGAAACAGGTGATGAAAGAAGAATGATTATCGGAAATTAACTGCCGTATAAAGACAGCACAGCGACCAGCAACTATGCCTTCATCGCTGAGCAGCCCCACCGACAAACAATTTTTATTTTTGTAGTTAAAAAACCAAGGTCTTCGTTGGGAATCGAACCCACAACCCCCATACTGATAAGCTAGTACACTACCTACTAGCCTGCTGGGGCACCTTATCTAAACTGCAGATAAAAAGCAGACAGTATGCAGAAAGTCCCTGCCAAATTAAAGGCCCTGTTGAGCCGCCTTGTTGAAATCACAGCTATTCTAAAGGGTTATTCAACAAGAAGTTTGCTTTCTAAAATCAAATTTTTATTGTATTACGAAGAGAAAAATTCGGCAAATATGAATGAAAAATGATCTCTGGCAAATGTCCCTCACGACCATGCAGACAAATATCGATTCTTTCATCAAAACTTTAAATCACTTTTTGGCAAAATGGCGGTTCTATTTCCTTAATCACGGATTACGGATTTTGAGTTTTAAGGCTAAAATCCTTTCGATTGGCTTTATATAGATTCTGTCCTTAACATAGCCCCCCTAAAAATAATGCAGTAGTATTAAATCGCACATTCTAATTGGCCACTTAACTGTCATAAAATTGTGCGATCGGAAAATTTGGTTTGCAATAAATTGATCCTTTTACTGACTATGTGACATGTGGCATCGTCCTCTTAAATCCACATGCCAGTGATTACGTGATAAGATTTACATCCGTACCTGGCTATGGAGCCTTAATCAGATGGTGGTCAAACCACTGGGAATGAAAAGCAAACGTCTTTCAGGCCCTAGGAAGCCGAAGACTAATTCTAGCAACAGGTATTTCCTAGTTGCAACTTTGGTGATTCCAGAGCAGGGCTGTACACCACCACTCCTTGCTGAAGAGCTGGAGACTTTCAAACTCCTGTCCAGAACTCCCGTCCATTCACCTAGGGTATTATTAATGTGAAATGATCCTGGTCACCATGTAAAACTAGCCTGTCTGTTATGGGGCCGCGAAACCACAACCACCACGATACTTCTGAAGGGCCACCCTCAATAATCAGTCAGAGAAACAGCTAAATGCCTAAAGAGACAAATAGCAGAAACTCTGCGGGCTACTGATTCCCGTGAAAATAACGTGGAGTTACTTACCAGTTGACCCCTGCTGTCTTTAGGGGACTGTACACCCTTTTTCCCCCAGTTGCACAGTTCTAGATAGTCAAGTATTCTATAAAGACCGATAAATGTGCCCCCGGGGGGAACCACATGCCAGTGATATCCACGTCGCCAGTAATAAGAAAAAATTTGAGTTGTAAGTGTCTCCCGATAGCGCGAGCCATTGACCGTTACCGCATTTCCCGCCTCATCTTAAAAAAAATGGCCGAATCACGTTTCCAGACCCCATATCTCCCCATATAGTGATACGTTGAGCATGCAAAGGCTTCTCAATAATCCCTCTAGGATTTTCAGAAACCCAAATGTGGCAATTTTGCTTGTTGTCACACCCTGACAAGTGAAAATGAGCTTCGTGTGAAAAAATAATTTTTTCAGAAAAACCCGCTGGTTGTTCCTGAATGAATTGAGTAAATCTATGGCGTTGTAAATGATCGGTTGGCTTTAATACTTGTACCAGTTAAACATTGTTATTGTTCCATTGATGAACATAAAATGCAGTAGTCATGGCACTATAGCGGTCACTATTGACTTTAAACATTCTGATCCCCAGCATTTTGAAAGAAATACGGGTCAATGATTCATTCACTCTATAAAGCACCCCAAATAGTTTTTCGGGATACCTGAACATACACTTTTAAGGATTATTATCACTTTAAATACTCGTTTTGCTTATTGACATATTTGTATAAACAAAAGTGAGCTTCATTGCTTGACATGGTTCCCTTATGAAAATCCGGGATTAATCGGTCAATCTGCTTTTGGTGTACTCACATGCTGAAATGCCAAACGAAACTAAATATAAATCACTTGACAGCTAACAAAATGGCCGCCAAAATGTTCCTCTATAAAAAACACCCTATATTACAGAACATGTTTTGGTTTCTTCATTTAACTTACGCTGCTTCCTGCTTCTCATTTACAGCAAAATTGGGCTAAAGTCATTTGTCCATATAAACTGACATTAAATTTAACCTAAAAATTACAATCCGACTTTAACGCACATAAACGCTGCTGCTTTAAGTTAAGAAAAGTTAATTGTTAAACAATTAAAATAAAATATTTTCAAGATTTTATAATTTTTAATTTTTTAACTGGAATTTTTTTTACATAAAATTTTTTTATAATTTTTATTTCACTGTACCTCCTTAAGCCACCCATAAGGGTGGCGTGAATAATGAAAATAATTATAAAATTTAAAGCAAAAACATAATAAACTAAAAATAATTATAATTAAAATTAATTAATTTTTTTATGATTTTTCTTTTAAGGTGCCCGCCAGGAACAGGATATTTTCGTAAGATTAATAGATTCTGTAACCAAACAAGTAAGTGGCCAAAAAACTAAAGAATTAAATTTTCATTTACAGAATAATATTATTATTGTTTTTGTTTTTTTTTGTTGCTTAACATTCTATTGATTAAGTTTTCAAGTGTTCAGGATATAAAAGGACATGAATTTGTCTTCAATTGAGCCATAAGTTGCATTCAAAATTGATTGTCACAGTTAATTTAGTGCGTCCTGCACGCATCAGCCAACACACCAACCAGTCAGTGTTCAATAAATTGACTTGTCAAACTCTTAAATGGGCAACAGTAAAACTAACAGTGGATGTAAACATAACAACAATAACAACAACAAGAACAACAACTATAAAAAATAAAAGTCATTACCTTTTGAGGTAGCGCCCACTAAAAGGATTGTTTTCTCTTCTATACCAAGTTATTTATCCCTTGTGCTACCATATGTATGTAAGTGTGTGTATGTATGTGTATGTGAGTGTCCTTTGGGTTTAACAGGAAGAAATGTGGAGGACAGCCAAATAGTTTGTTTGAAACAAAAACTGCAAATGCAGCATTTTGAAACTATTTTTTGCCTGGCTGATTTGGCCATATGTCTTCATATTGAAAGGGGGGGGGGCGGGGTATGAGTTAAAGGTTAAGCACGTTAGATAAGGATCTATTGCAATTAAAATAATATTTTCTTTTTTTTGTTTTTGTTGTTTGTCTTTGCCTATTTCTTGAAGACTGTTTTGCATTAAGTTGTTATAAAATGACTAACTATTCTAATGCTACTAACTAATGCCGCTACACACACACACTCGCAAGCACACTTCGGCAAGGATTTAGGTATTTTACTCACTATATTATACACAAGTTGTCCTGTATGCTTGTATGAATGCCTTTTATACTGGTCATTTATATCAACTACTCTACATACTATTACTCACTTGCGTATGTATGTATGTATGTATGTATGTATGTATGTATGTATGTATGTATGTATGTATGTATGTATGTATGTATGCATATGTATATGTGTTCTTGTTGTTGTTGTTATGTATTTTTTTTTATTATTATATTTCATTCGGCATTGTTTTCAAGGGCAATTAATTTCTAGGGTGACAAATTTTTATAGACTCTATTATGAGTTTTATTGTCATTGTTGTTGTTGTTGCTGTTGTTGCTTTTTTTCATTACAAAATTGTGCAAACAGGCGAAGGTCTTTTGTTGTAAATTGGATATTTTGTTATTGTAATACTTGGGTGTGAAGTACTTATAAAAAAATAAAAACAAAAAACTAAAAATAAAGAGAAACAGTGACTGTGAACCCCATCATTTACCCCTTTAATTTTTTTATATTGAATCTTTATCATCGCCATATGCCTCCGACGAAAAAAACATTGAAATGTACAACCAGAGATAATAATATTCATCGATTTGTTCATCCATTTAATTAATAAAGCGATTTCGTTTGCAAATAATCAATGAGCCATCTGTTTTTTTCATTTAAATCTTACGGTTTATCTCTTCCAAAATAAAAACAAAAATAAAACAGCTAAAGGGTTTTTCAACAAGAAGTTTGTTTTCTAAAACAAAATTAAGCAAAAAAAATTTAGATTAAAATGATTTTAATGTTTATTGTCTTACGAAGAGAAAATGAATGATAAATGACATCTGGCAAATGTCCACCATGACCACGGCTGACAGATGTCCATTCTTTCATCAAAGTTTTTAATCAATTTACGGCAAAATGGCGCTCCTATTTCCTTAATCACATTAATCTTAATCAAACTCAAAATCCGTAAGTTTTAAGACTGAAATCCTTTCGATTGGCTCCATATAGATTCTGTCCTTAACATTGCCCCCCCCCCCCCAACAAAAAATCCAGTAGTGTTAAATCCCACGATCTGACTGGCCACTTAACTGCGGATTTGTCGTGAAATTATGAGATTGGAAAATTTGGTTTGCAATAAATTGATCGTTTCATTGGCTGTGCAACATGTGGCACCGTCCTGTTGAAACCACATGTCAGTGATATTTATGTCGCCAATAATATGCCAAAATTAAGTTGTTACCATCTCTTGATAGCGAAGAAAAGAAAAAAAGGTCCAATCACGGTTCCAGGCCACAAAGCGCACTATACAGTGACATGTTGAGCATATTTGTATGCTAAATAATCACTCTAGAATTTTCAGAAACCCAAATGCAGAAATTATGCTTGTTGACATACACTGACAAGTGAAAAAGGGCTTCGTCTTAAAAAGGGCTTCGTCACGATAGCGTGATCAATTGACTGTTAACGCATTCCAGTCTCATCTTCGAAAAAAAAAACGGCCCAATCACGCCCATAGCGCACCATACAGTGACATGTTGGGCATGCAAAGGGTTCTCAATAATTGCTGTAGGATTTTCGAAAGCCTGAATGCGACAATTTTGCTTGTTGTTGCAATACCCTGACAAGTGAAAAAGGGCTTCGTCTGAAAAGGGGCTTCGTCACGATAGCGTGATCAATTGACTGTTACCGCAGTCCAGTCTCATCTTCGAAAAAAAAACGCCTAATCACGCTTTCAGAGAACATAGCGCACCATACAGTGACATGTTGGGCATGCAAAGGGTTCTCAATAATTGCTGTAGGATTTTCGAAAGCCTGAATGCGACAATTTTGCTTGTTATTGCAATACCCTGGGCTTCGTCTGAGAAAATTATATTTTCAAAAAAAAACCGCCCTGAATGAATTAAGCGTATCTGCGGTCAGTCGGGTTCAATTCCTATACCCGTTGAACCCTTTAAGGCGGTTGTGCCTAAATTAATTGAGCGAATCTACAGCGATGTAAATGGTCGGTCGGTTTCAATTCCTGCATCAGTTTAACCTTGTAAGACTTCAAAGTCAAATCCTTATGCAAAATTCTCTTAGTGGTGGTTGTGAACCCCCCACATATATATGGTCTTTATAGTAATTCGACTATCTAGACATAGTGAAACTGGGGGAAAAAGGGAGCCCAATCCCCTAAAGTCAGCCGGAGTACAACTGGAAACTCCACTTTATTTCCACGGGAATCAGTAAGCTCGCAGAGTTCATTATTTGTCTCTTTAGACATTTAATAGTTCTCTGGCTGATTATTGAGATTGGCCCCTATATGCGAGTATCGTGGTGGTTGTGGTTTCGAGGCCCCATAACAGGTCTGTTTAATATGGTGGCCAGGATCATTCACTGTTGATAATACCCTAAGTGAATGATCCAATCCAGTGAGCATGCTTGACATGTGTTCTGGACAGGAGTTAGAAAGTCTCCAACTCTTTAGCACGGTGTGATGGTTTGCAGCCCTGCCCTGAAATCATTAAAGTTGCAACTAGGTGGTTCTGTTTCTTAGAATTATGTCTTCGGCTATCTAGGACGCATGTATGACGTTCCAAATCATACAATAGTGGTTTGTCCACCATCTGATTAAGGCTACACAGCCAGGTGCGGATGTAAAACGAATCACACTCTGTGGTGGTTGTGAATAACCCCAATTGTGGAGAACTTCAAGGAATTAACAAATTTGGATTGGATCTTCTTCAACACCGTGGCTCACGAAAGCAATTTTTTCACTTGAACGACTCGGTCCAACACGCATTAGTGTTCACACATTTTGTATCCAGACTATCGACTCAAATTTAACGACCAAATTCTTAAAAGCGGTTTCGGTAGGACGATTATGTAGTCTGAAAATATCACAAATTTTACAAAATGTAACTTTAACAGAACCACCATTTTCATTATGTGGATTTCAATTATTTTACAGCGATTTTCATGTGAAATTGAAATCATTGTCATGCGTCAAAAAACTTAATGCCAAAATTATCCTACTGTTGGTGTTGTCACAGCTGAAAAACAAACTTTTTTTTGAAAAACCCCCGTTTTAAGAAAAGAGAACAAAACAAAACAGAGCAAAGCAGAAGATAAAGAAATCAGTGTTTTATCAAATTTAGTCATTTTTAGTCTTCAAATTTTATAAAAGATTTAAAAGTTTTATTTTTTAATCTCTCTTCTCCTCTCTCCGTCCCTTCCACAAGTCACTTTAATTCAATTTAATATTTTTTATGAAACTGCGTCTATTAGAAAAATAACTTTTTACAATTTTTGCCTTTTGTACAACGGATTCTCAGTCATGATGAAAATGATAAACAAACATGTTCCTCATCTGAAGAAGAAAATAGGTGGCATCACACAATGAGATGAGCGACTACAAGGCATCGATAAAAATAATAGTGTTCGATACAATTCTAACTTTCGTTTTTCGTTTGAAAAGTACTATTTTCTAGATACGATTTTTAGGCATGTCGTGCATACGATATCGGAAAACAACAAAGGGTGTTTTTATAGAGGTTTAGAACTTTAAAATGCCAAAAAGTTTTTAACTAGGTACCATTTTTCAAGTGATTTATGTGTTTTTTCGTTTTTTCTCGGACCAGCACTCAGGGGTTGACCCCCCTACACATGCAATGCATTATGCCAGAACTAAGAAATTAGGTAATGGGGAGGAGGAAATTAGAAGTAGTGTTTGTGGGCATTCAAGACAGGAGATACCTCAGGAGGGAATTTATTTTACATATGGACTGTTCTGCTAAAAAACAAATTTTCGCTGTAATCCATAGTGCGATTCACTGGCCAATCAACCACAAATTGATGTGCTCTCCACGATAATCTAGTTAAACGCAAGAACATGCGAGTAACGGGAATAAATTCCCTAATTTCATGAGGACACTTACCTTTGTAGTAACGAAAAAACAGTGAAATACATCCCACATTGCATCGATGGCTTAAAGAATCAATAGAGTTAGATATCCCACGGTCCTTATTGAGCGGTCGAGCAACTTCAAAATAGACTTTGGAGCATCGGCCCATATAAGGAAGTTGTATTCTATTTTTGAACGGATATAGGCGGTATAAAGATCGGATACGAAGATCGGATGAAGTGAAGTATCTTTTACACCGTTTTAGAAAACCGAGACACTTGAAAGTTTCCTTAGAAACCTGAAAAATGTTTTTAGTCCATCGAACATCAAACTGAACTTGCATGCCAAGAACATAAAGAGCTTGGGATTCCGTAATACTTATATCACCCATAGTAACAGATGTAGCACCTTTTCTGAACACAAGTCCATGCGTAAGGATGCAACATTGTGTCTTACGGGCATTAAAATCGACTGTTTTCACACTATCCCATTTCAAGATGGTTGTGAGATCGTGATTGAGCGTATTATTCATGTTCTGCCTTAAGGAACTCACCTCCAATTAGTTCGGTCTATTATCAAATGAATACGTTTGACAAATGGTGCTGTCATCTGTTTTTTCTTTTTTCTAAACAACGCTTCTAGATTTGTGCAAATTAGGCCCAGAACAAGATGGCCGATGGTGCCGATTTTCATAAGAGAATGAAGTTCACTCTTTTTTCACTTTAATAAAAAAAAACTGCCGTATTTGCTTTGATAATATATCAAGGCACCAACCCTCCCCGGGGGCACATTACAAGTCTTTATGGATCACACAACCATCTAGACTTGTGTCTTGCGGGGATAAAAGGGAGCCCAGTCCCCATCAAGGCTAGCAGGCGCCAACTGAACAATCCACTATATTTCCACGGGAATCAGTAGAGCCCCAGAGTTCCGCTATTTCTCTCTTTAGGCATTTAGCTGTTCTCTGACTGATTATTGAGGTAGGCCCTTCGGGAATATCGTGGTGGCTGTGTATTTCGAGGCCCTCGTTTGAGTTTGTGGGTCGAATGATTCACAATGAACACAATGAATGGTCCATGTCCAGTGAGTATGAATGCCGTCGTGTTCTTAAATTATGTTAAGCTTCATGCGTTCGGGGCCAGGAGTTGGATAGTCATCAACTCTTCAGCAAGAAGTGAAGGCTACGGCTTGCTCCGGGCTTTTGAAGTTGCAACTAGGAGTGACCGGAGGATATACGTATCCTAGAAGGAGGAGGAGGATGCTACATTTCATCCACAGTGGTAATGATCCACTATCTGATTACGGCTTTCGGCCAGGCGCAGATGTAAACCTTATCACGCCATATTGAGGCACCGTTGCATCCAGAAAAAGTTTGATATGCTTTATGGGCTGGTGAAATCATTGATCTATACTTCCTTAAAAATGATGATAGTTAAAAGGTTACAGTTAATGGTGACCACCATAAATTTTCGTTCATGAACTGAACAATCATGATGTACTGGAGCTGCAGTTTCAACAAGATGGCGCAACATGTCACACAGCTCGCGCCATAATTGATTTATTGAAGGATAAGTTTGGTAAATGCATACTTTCGCGTTTCTTACACGTGAATTGATCTTCAAAATCATCCAATTTAACACCACTAGACTCTATAGTATGTGGGGGTATGAGAAGTCTCTGGAATACGCTGACAAGCCCGAAAAGATTGATCACTTGAAGGACAACATTCACCACTCAACATTGCCAATATACAAAGACAAATACTGGAAAAAGTCACTGAAAATTTAATCTTCAGTTTAGACTACGTCCGGGCCAGCCAGCCAGCCAGCTGTGGCGGTTGTATACCAGAAGTCATATTTTAATTTTAATTGCTAAAAATTATCTTTTGAATAGAGTAAATTTTATAGCAATTCATTTTTGATTTATTTCATTTTAAAGTTCTATACCTCCATAAAAAATATCCTTTATATCATTTCACAATATTTCTTAAGGTGTTGCCATCAGTCTAATAAAAAAACAAAAAATAACGATCATCTGCAATTTTCTTTCAATTTTTCTTTTCTTCAAAATTCTCGGCGTCAAAGTTGCAGTTGGTCTAATTGAGTAGAAGGTGTTTAATGACTTTGATTTGAAAATAAACCTTGAACAACATTTTCCCACATTTATTTAACAAAAACAACAAGAAGAACCAACCCCTTCGTTGTTGTTAAACAAAATAAGGAAAAGAAGGCTTGTAATTGTGTTAAAGAACACAAAGCTAAAGGAAATGAACAATCATTTGATCCGATTATCTTGTTAGATCAAAGTAGAATTATTACGATTAAATATTCGTAAAGTGACACAAGGCACAAGTACGACGAACGTTTTATTTTTTGTCTTTTATTCGTTCGATTGTTTTAATAACAGATTAGCAAAGGAACAAAATAGGGGAGGAAGAACTCACATTTGGGTTTGAAATGTGATTACATTTGGTTTTCCATTTCAATTTTTTTTTTTAGTGAAATATTTTAAGCAAAATGTAACAATTTAAAAACAGAGCTGTCAAAGAGTTAACTCTTTTTCAAGCAAAAAATTATTCAATTTTAACTGTCCACCCATTTGCAGCGTGTGGGAAATACGTATTAATTGTTTTGGTCTTTCTTGTTCTCCATCAATGTAGAAGAGACTCAAAAGTTTACGTTTGATAAATAGCCGTGAAAGGATTTAGTTGAGTTAAGAGATTTACACAAATATTACGAGGGTCGACGTAAAACTATACCCAAATAAAAATTTTAAGGCGCAGCACTACATTGGCTTTGAGAATGTACGCTTATGTAAAATTTACGACCATTGAGAAGGTGTCTTGAAATATTCTTCTCTCTAATCACAGTGTCATGTTGCAACGACATGTTTTATAAACGATTAATGAGAACAACCACTGGCAAAAAAGTCCTGTGTCAAACAAGCCCATGCTCTATAAATTTATTTTTACTTGCTCAGCTACCTGCCGCAGGGGGTTTAATAGACACCGGCACCTCGCCTATGACTAGGTGAGAAAATGTTTAGTGACTTCTTTTCTTGTAGGCTAAGAATGTAAATAAAAATCAATTTCACATTGGTCCAACCCGGTCTAAATCCGGGATGTGAATTGTATAAAAGAGTAAAAAGTTTTCAGAGAGTCATCTTAATATTTTTTTTTATTATGACAGAAAGATCTCTACAAATAAAAGAGTGAAAGAAAATATCGGCTTCGGTGGCATAGCTTTAGCCGATAATCCATATTTTCAGTGACTGAATAAGTCATAATTAAGGTTCAAAAGCGTTAATGTGCTGAATTGTCTCATCCTTTAGCTCTTGAAATGCTCTTGACTATTTTTAATATCCCCAAAAGAAAGAAGTGCGAAGGCGTCAAATCGCATGATTGTGATGCGGCTAAATAATATCGCCACGATGTGAAATAATACGACCATCATCCTGTTCGCACCATAAGATCATACCTCAATGTCCGGCCGCAAGAACACCATTATCACTGGCGATAGTGAAACTCATTCGCGGTTACTGTTTTGTGGATTATGATCGCCAGCTCATAAATCACATCTTTTTGGATACGAACAACTTTTCAACAATCACTCGCGGTTTCTAATTTATGCACTTGTGGAAAGTCTGCTTGTTAACGAGTCTACTGAGGTGAAAATGTGCCTCGCTGTTAAAGAGGTTTTTCTTTGTAAAGTCACTATTCACGTTTGTCTGTTCGAACAACCATTCGGCGTGTAATGGTTTCACTATCCATACAGGCATATTGCTGACGCTTAAAGTGACAAATAGGCTTCAGCTCTTGTGTCAATTTAACCTTGGAAGCGTGGAAATTCAAATCTTTATTTTCATTAATGATGTTCGTGAGACCATGCCATACCATACCATACCATACCGATGTATCTACCGTACTATCGCGAGCAATAGCAGTGTTTACCGCAGATCGAACTGGGTGAGCATTTACACTATATTTTGAAATTTTTCACAGACTCAATTTACAGAAATTTGCGTACAATTTTTTCGATTGTGAACACAATTGGTCGATTATGATCGATTATTAAGTAAAAATTCACGAACTTTACGAAATGTATTTCGAATTGAAACCCCATTTTCATAAAAGACTTCAACGATCTTTAGAAGTTGCTTAATTGTGTACCTCTCCATGCATGAATTGGTCTACCAATAAAGCAAACAAATGTCACAATTAACATTAAGCGTTCTGTTTGGACCTCCTGTTACAAAATTCTCATTTTGTTCATTTAGTTTCGAAAGCCAGAAACAAGTCTGCTCCCAGGATATTATAAATTTAATCTCCCTAACATTTCATCGGAGTGTATTAAGAATAATTATATATAGATTGTTGGCAGAAGCTCAGGCATCAACTCAAAAAATTTGTGAACCATAGTTTGCGCCATTAGAAAGTAGTGATTTCCCTACAGAAGACAAGAAGAGGTCAGGTCAGCCAAAAAAATTTAAAGGTGAGGAACTCCAAGCATTACTCGATGAAAATTGTTGTCAAACGCAAACGAAGAACATGGATTCACAAATAGGAGTTATATAATTGGCCCCTGTCCTACCTTTAAAAGTAAGAAATTGAGGTTCCACATGTACTAAAGCGGAGAAACGTTAAAAGGCGGTTTTGCTTGTCGAAAATGATGTTTGATTTTTACAAAAAGAAATAATTTTCACATCGTTTTATTATTGGTGATGACAAATGAATAATTACGATAAATTCAAGCCTAAAAAGTCACACGTAAAGCCTGGCCAACTAGAGAAATTATACCTAAGCCTATTTGGTGGGATCGGTAGTTTTTTTTTTTTAATTATAAGCTGTTAAAATAGGAACAGACGATTACAGGCGACCTATACCGAAGACAATTGATTCGTTTGAAGAAAGCAATTAACGAAAAACAACTAGAATATTCGACCAGGCATGAGGCCATCTTCCTTTTTAGACAACTCACGGCATTATGTTGCAAAACCGGTCAAAAACTAATTGGAAAACAGTGGAAGGAAAGTTTTTGCTCAGACCTTGTCTCTTCTGATTACTATTTGCTTCGAATCATGCAGAATGCTGTTACTGGAATAAACTTTACTTCAGACCAGGATATCAAAATTGGTTTCATTCATTCAGTAGCTCAAATCTTGAGCAGTTCTGTTGGCGCGAAATCCATACGCTGCCACCAGGATGGACTATATTGACATTATTAAGTTGTATAAATATTAATAAAACTGATTTGGACTTCACTTTTATACCAGCATTGGAGCACCTTTAATTAACGGCTTAGTGATGTCCCAGGAAAAAAGCTAATTTTCCGAACACATGGGTGAAATCTGAGAATTCTTTTTAATATCTGCTCTTAAATATGAGTAGATGAAAAAAATAATCTGCCACTTAAGGGTTAAATTGTTGACCAAATTCTAATAGTATGAGAAGATATTTAATGCAACCCTAAAACGCTGCTCTACATTCTCTAATTTCAAAGGCAAGATAATAAATAACAACAAGAACAACACCAACAACAACCAGCAGCAACAATAAAAAGCCAACAAAATAAAAATATTCATAATTACACTTGATCAGATAACACAACATGTTACAATACAAATGCTCTTAAAACGCTTTATTTCATAATTTTATTTTTTGCGCTATTTCGGGCTAACGAAAAGAAGACATGGACGACACAAATTATGAAAATATTTTTGATTGTTTGAATGTTGAAGGCTCAGAATAGCTGCTGCTGCTACTGCTGCTGGAAGACAGACAGCAATTGTAATTTTTTTTTTTTGTTGTATCCTGATGATGATGATAATAATTCGACCACGTGCTGATATGCCGGATACCAAATTGGCTACAAAAAGATCATATTTCAACGAAATCTACCGTCATAAATGAAACCAAATCGAATGTAATGCCAAAATTCTACAGTTTACGTTGCAATGCGCACAAATATGCAAACACACACATACGCACACATACTCACACATATAAGCAAACAAACAACTACACGTTTAATTTTCAAACTGCATAAAATGTGAATAAAAATAGAATAAAATCGAAATTATTAATCGCGATTGTACGCATTATAAACAATAAACTCACACACCTAAAGATAAAAATTTCTATGTGTATGAGTGAGTGTGTGTGTATATAAAAAAATAATGCAGCAGTAGCAACAACACCAATAAAGCTGATGGCATATTGTCCGCAATAATTTTGTTTAGTTGCATCGTTGGATCATTAAAAACAAAACAAAACGAAACGCAAATATATCCTGACATCAAGTCCTTCTGGCTATTGGAAACACACTAAAATATATATTTGCCAGGGTTTTTTTTTTGTTTCTTCCTGTTTTTTTTTCTCTCGTTTGTGCCATTATTTTTATTTTTGCGATATGAACAATAACGCCATCATAAAAACAATAACCATAATGATGGCGATAATGATTAGTTTTTCTATTTACGACTCTAAATGGGAATGAGAGTGCATGTGTGTGTTTGTGTTCATAGTACACATTCAGACGTATTCAAGCATTAGCATTAACAAAATTTATGAATACTTTTCCAGCAGTATTTTGTTGTTGGTGTAAATGAAGGCTCTAACAACAAGAAGTTTGTTTTCTAAAACAAAATAAAATAAAACATTTGACTTAAGACGATTCAAAGTTTTTGTTGTTTTACGAAGAGAAAAGTGCTTTGTTTTATTTTATTTAATAATTTTATAGCTCTATAAAAAACACCCTTTATAAAGTCGAAAAAACCCTAAAGAATTTAAGCTGCCTTAAATAAAGTTCATGGCATTTTTATACTCTATATCACCTGGTGACATGTTTTAAAACTGTTCATATAAAATTAGGTATGAAAAGATTTTTGGCACATCTTACACGGCGTTTAATGATATATGTAATGTTGATGTATGTAATGTATTTTCATTAAAGACGATTAATTAATTAATTTAATTATGTAACCGTCCATGTAATGGTTTTGAGCAGATGGCCGTTTAACTTTCCTTCAAGGCCGTATGATCAATGGCCTACAATTAAATGCATTAAAAGCTGGAAGAAACAAAAATCGCTAAATGGTTCATATTGTTTATGTTTTTAGTCGCAATAAAACGTTTTATAATTTTTTAGCATTTGCTTGCGGATACATTTTAATAGCATGAAATGCCTTTAAATTAATACCTCTATAGTGGGCTCCCAGTAATTTTTGTTTTGCTTTAAAAAAACTGCAACTAACCCTACGAAAAGAAAAAAATGAACTAAAAAGTTAATTAATTATTTAAAAAGAAAGTTTTTCTTAAATTTTTAAATAAAGGGTTCTACAACAAGAAGTTTTTGTTCTTAAACAAAATAAAATAAAAAATTTCGATTAAAATAACTCTAATTTTCTGTTGTATCATAAGGAGAAAAGTTCGGCCCCTATGAATAAAAAATGATATCTGGCAAATGTCCGCCACAACCATGCTGACATATGTCGCTTCTTTCATCAAAGTTTTAAATCACTTTTTGGCAAATTGGCGCTCCTATTTCTTTAATCACATCATGGATTTTGTGTTTTAAGGCTGAAATCGTTTCGATTGGTTACGCTTAGACTCTGTCCTTAACATACTCCCCCAAAAAGTAATCCAGTGGTGTTGAATCACACGATCTGGCTGGACACTTAACAACTGATTGCACTAAACTGATCGTTTAATTGGCTGTGTGACATGTGGCAATGTCCTCTTGAAACCACATGTCAGTGATATCCACATCGTCAATAATAGGCCAGAATTTAGATGTTAGCATCTCGCGATAGCGTGATCTATTAACCGTTACCACATTTCCAGCGTCATCTTCGAAAAAAACCGGCAAAATCACGCCTACAGACAATATAGCGCAGCATACAGTGACACGTTGGGCATGCAAAGGCTGCTTAATAATCCTTCTTGGATTTGCAGAAAACAAAATGCGCCCAAGGCAAGTGAAAATGGGCTTCGTCTGAAAAAATGATTTTTTTAGCAAAACCAGCCGGTGGTTCCGGAATGAAGTGAGCAACTCAACGGCTAAGTGAATGTATGTCGGCTTCAATTCCTATACCAATTGAATCTTCAAAGTCAAATCCTTACCCATAATTCGCCATGTGATGGGTTCTGATAACCCCAATTGTTGAGGCCGTTAATAAATTGACAAATTTGGATCTGCTTCTCTCTATAACTCACGACTGTCATGTTTTAATTTAACGACCCTGTCGAACACGTGTTGGCGTTCGCACATTTTGTAGAGAGCCTGTCGACATAAGTTTAACCACCAAATTCTTAATAGCAGTCTCAAAAGGACTTTGTCTTTAGTGAAGGGTTCAATTTTCAATGACTTTTTTAAAAATTTATGTTTGAATATCGGCAATAACGTGGCAAATGTTGTCATTTATATGGTCAATCGTTTCGGATTAATCGAGGGTAGACAAGCGACTTCACATATCCCCACAGGCTATAGTCTAGCGGCGTTATGCGTGATAAAATTTACGTCCGAAGGTAGATCAAACTACTTGGGTGATATGTAGCGTGCACCCACGCCCTAGGAAGCCGAAGGCATAATTCTAGCAACAGGCTAGTTGCAATTTTAAGCCGCCAACCCCACTCCTTGCTGAAGAGTTGGAGACTAACCAACTCCTGGTGCAGAACACATGACGAGCATGCTCACAGGATCCGGATCATGCACCCTTTGTTCTCAGTAAAGGTGAGATGATCCTGGCCCCTTAATGATTTCATGAGGGCTGAGAAACCACAACCACCACGATACTCCCGAAGGGCCAACCTCAATAGTCAGTCAGAGAACAATTAAAAGGCTAAAAAGCCAAAAAGCTGAACCCTGGGGTTTGCTGATCGCCGTGGAATAAATGTGGAAGTATCCAGTTGGCTCCCTGCGACTGGACTACCTTTTAACCCTGATGACACATGTAATGACGGTAGGATTCTGTCAAAACAGACATCTGGCAGCGTTATATCGCAAAATCTTGGAGACCAATTCGCGTGTCCGAAACGGAAAAGTATAAGACTATTAAACCTTTCCTAAAATAAATAACATGTCACCCCGTCTTGTCGAAACCGCGGCTCCTGCACATCATGATTGATGTGTGATGTAAATGTGTGATTGATGAACGAAAATGTCAGTAACCATCGCTCTATAGCGGTCACCATTGATTCTAACTTTCTGATCAGCATAATTTTTAAAAGCGTCAGTCAGTTTGTTTTTATTGAATGGTCAAACCAAATTAAACATAAATCATTTGACAGCTGATAAAATGGCCGTCAGTTGAAAATTGTTGCCAACTTAAAGAACAACGCTGAGCAATATTATAACTTGATTGAATAGCACAGGCTCCCATTACAGACAATGAGATTTCTGAAACACTAACCTTATAAAAATCAGGGAACAGGAGAGCTAAATGTCAAAAGCGGCTCCTGCATAGCATGATTGTTTAATTAAGGAACGAAAATATCAGCAACCACGGCTCTATGGCGATCACCATTGACTGTAACGTTCTAATCAGCATCGTTTTTAAAAAAGTACGGCCTTATTTGGAAGGCGTTATTCTGGCGTCAGTTAGAAGTGTCAAACCAAGTCACATGACAGCTGATTAAATGGCTGGCAGTTGAAAATTGTTGCCAACTTAAAGTTATGTACCTCTAACAAGGCTAAGCAATATTACAGCTTGATTTAATAGCGCAGACACCCATTACAGACAATCAAATTCCTGATAATTAAACTTATAAAATTTATAGAACAGGATAGCAGGGAAGGCATGTAAAATATAGCATCGCCTTAACAAAAAGTTTTTTTTGTTTAATATGACCAGAAAAATAAAATTTCTGTGGAACATATTTTTAGAGTCTTAAGAACAAAATAATGGTTGCGCAAACAGCCAGCGACAGCTATGGACTGTAATAATCCCTTTAAAACTTGTTAAATTTAAAAGCCCAAAATAACAAGTTATTACGGATTTTCGTTGTAAGTCTTCTAAAACACATTAGCGTGTTTAAAGTAGTATACAGTAATCACACAGAAATTGTTACGTTTCTGACCTTAAAAAAATTTTCTTTAAAAAATTAAAAAAATATTGCCTTTCATTTATAGAACTTTAAATAATAAATTCTAAATAAAAAAAGTCTTCTGCTTAATAACTTCGGCCATTGTTATTTATGGATTCAATATTGGATGCCAACTTGTTTGTGAGTTGTTTATGTTCATGTTCATTTTCATGTACAACTCAATTGAAACACTTTAAAATAAATTGTTTTGCAAATTTATTCTCTTTTAAATCTGCATTCAAATTCATATTCATTTCAGCATTTATCATTCATTCATTCATTATACGAATGTGTGTAATTATGCGTATGACAATAAGTATGTGTGTAGATAGGCTTAAAATTGCTTAAATGTATGTATGTATGTTTGGCTATGAAGTAAGTGTTTGTTTATCTTGTGTGTGAGTGTGTTAATTAAGCGATAAAATTAATTCGAACGTCAACACTTTGAATTAATGGGTGCTGAAATGTTTTATATATTTACGTGCAAAAAAAATAATATGTATGGATGTGTGTGTGTATGTAAATAAAATATTAAGTAAAAACAAAAATCAACTTTCAATAATTCTCACTTTACAGCAACACAGCAAGCAGCCGCAATAATAGCGGCTGATAAAAGCCATCAAATATGGCCGTATAAATATTTATAAATAAAAACACACACATGAAGTTACGGTACTCATTTATCTACTTACACACATGTATTGATGCAATTTGCATACTAAACAATCACACAAACACTCATTTATAATGTGGAGCAGAGTAGAGTAGAGTAGAGTCTTTTGCAACGCCCCACAATATTAAAATGAAACAACAAAAAAAAGAGAACTGATACCAAGAGTATTATTGCTGTTTTTATTGATGTTGATGGGCCTGCAAACAAACAAGCAAACACACAAACATATACTTACGGCATGTGTGATATGTAGTAGGTTCACTTGCATTTCCATTCACCATTAATTCGCATGAATATTGGTTGGCACATTAAACGATAACCACAATGGCGTTGTTGCTTTTAAAGCGAAATTAAACTTTGTGCACAGGCACACACACACGCACACATACTTCCCAACAGAAATGTCGAACAAATACAATATTGTATGAACGTTTATGTATGTAACAGTTATTAATGCCATGCAAAAACAAAACAAAAAAAAACACGAATATATAAAAACAAGTTTTTGTGTTTGTTTTGCCATCGATTGTATTTGCATAAAATGAAAAATTTATATAATTTTTGTTTTCCTTTGATTATTTTGAAAAAATTTGAAAAAATAAAAAAATTAAAAATTAAAATTATTTAGTTAATTGTAGTTGTAATAGATTTAAATATATATATATATATATTTTTAAATAAAAATTAAATTTATATAGAAATTAAATACCAAAAAAAAATTGGTAATGATTTTTTTGCCTCTAATAACGAAATTTTGAAAAAATAAAAAAAAATAAAAATTTATATTAAATAAAATTTATTATATAATTATTCTTGTTTTCCTGATGATGTCAACCAACGGTGTGGCGAAATATCGAAAAAATAATAAAAAATTAAAGTTTTTTTAAAATCTTTTTATTAAATTGACCAAGTGCTTTATAATTAACTACTAAAAAATATTAAAAAGGTCAAAAAACTATAACTATTATATTAAATAAATATGTTTTAATCTTTTAAATGGTTTTTTAATTAATTTTAACTATATATTTTTTCAATATTTCGCTTTTCTCTGGAAAACTTCTTCAGGAAATTAATTTTTGTTATTAACAATTTATTTAATATAAATAAAAACAGGTCGAGTTAAAATAAAAATAAAAAAATAAAATTTAGAATTATTTTAGTTAATTGTAGTTGTAATAGATACATGTAAATATGTATATTTTTTTTAATTAAAAATTCAATTTATATAGAAATTAAATGCCAAAAAAAATTGTTAATGATTTTTGTGTTCCTTTAATAACGGAATTTTGAAAAAATAAAGAAATAAAAATTTATATTAAATAAATATGTTTTAATCTTTTAAATGGTCTTTTTTAATTAAATTTAACTATATATTTTTTCAATATTTAACTTTCCTCTGGAAAGCTTCTTGAGGAAATTAATTTTTGTTATTAACAATTTATTTAATATAAATAAAAAGTGGCCGAGTTAAAATAATAATAAAAAAAATAAAAACTAAAATTATTTTAGTTAATTGTAGTTTTAATAGATTTAAATATAATTTTTTTTTAAATAAAAATTAAATTTATATAGAAATTAAATGCCACAAAAAAATTGTTAATGATTTTTGTTTTCCTTTAATAACGAAATTTTGAAAAAATGAAAAATTAAAATTATTTAATTAATTGTAGTTGTAATAGATTTAAATATATATTTTCTTTAAATAAAAATTAAATTTATATAGAAATTAAATACCAAAAAAAAATTGTTAGCGATTTTTTTCTTTAATAACGAAATTTTGAAAAAATAATAAAAATAAAAATTTATATTAAATAAATATTTTAAGATTTTTTAAATGGTCTTTTTTAATTAATTTTAACTATATATTTTTTCTATATTTCGCTTTCCTCTGGAAAGCTTCTTCAGGAAATTAATTTTTGTTATTAACAATTTATTTAATATAAATAAAAAGAGGTCGAGTTAAAATAATAATAAAAAAATTAACAATTAAAATTATTTTAGTTAAATGTAGTTGTAAACAGATTTAAATATATATTTTTTTTAATAAAAATTAATTTATATAGAAATTAAACACCAAAAAAAAGGTTATTGATTTTTGTTTTCCTTTAATAACGAAATTTTGAAAAAATAAAAAAAAATAAAAATTAAAATTATTTTAGTTAATCGTAGTTGTAATAGATTTAAATATATATATTTTTGTAATTAAAAATTAAATTTATATAGAAATTAAATGCCAAAAAAAATTGTTAATGATTTATTTTCTTTTAATAACGAAATTTTGAAAAAAAAATAAAATTATTTAGTTAATTGTAGTTGTAAATAATTTAAATATATATATTTTTTTTAATAAAAATTCAATTTATATAGAAATTAAATACTAAAAAAATATTTTAATGATTTTTGTTTTCCTTTAATAACGAAATTTTGAAAAAATAAAAAATTAACAATTAAAATTATTTAGTTAATTGTAGTTGTAATAGATTTAAATATAATTTTTTTTTAAATAAATATTAAATTACTATTAAATCTTAATCTTTTAAACGGTCCTTTAAATTATAACGATTTATTTTTTTCTCGATATTTCGCTTTCCTGCGGAAAGCTTCTTCAGGGAATAATTTTTATATTTTTTAAAAACAAAATTATAATTATAATTGTTATAATTTTCGTTTTATAATTATAATTGTTATATAATTATAATTGTTATAATTTTCGTTTTTGAAAAATATAAAAAATAATTTCCTGAAGAAGCTTTCCGCAGGAAAGCGAAATATCGAGTAAAAAATAAATCGTTATAATTTAAAGGACCGTTTAAAAGATTAAGATTTAATAGAAATAAAAAAAGGTCGAATAAAACTGAAAATAATAAAAATTAAATTTATTTACAAATTTAATGTTAATGATTTTTGTTTATTTTTTTTTTTTTTGCTTTGTTTAAACTGCCATTTTGTAATATCCTAGTTTCCTTAAAAGGACATGTGTCAATCATCATTAGATTTTTATAAATTTATTTATGCTTAAGTTTAAATTGTAGAGTGTATGTGTGTGTGTGTGCAAAACTAAGAACTGTCGAACAAAAGGTATTAAATTTCCTGAAATTTCTCCATTAAAAGACAAGTAAAAAAAAATTATATTTCATTTATTTATGGAGAGAGCTGCGTCATCATCAAAATTAAGAGTTGTTCAGTTTAGTTTCTTAAATAGCAATTTTAAATTAAATTTGATGAGTTGATTGGCTACACAATATTTCCATTAATAAAAACCAGTTCTAATGTGTGTTAAGTCCTGCTTTTAAATAAAAAATAAACACATACATAAGCACATACATATACAAACATGTTTAACTAATAATTAGCTGTATTAAAATATAAATTTTATGAAATTATTATTAGACTATTTTTTCTTTTAAATGAAAAGTGGTTGAAGGGCTTTTAACAAAAACAAAAAGATTGGAAAATGATGCCATATGTAAAAATTGTTTTTTTTTTTTGTTGGCACTAAAACCACAAATTCTGACAGATGAGTTAAAGTAACTAGAAATCTATCTATCATTTTGTATAGTTAAACACATTCAAACAAACGTACATCTGAATGCCTAACACAAGTGCTTGAAAGTACTTCAAAACCTTAAAATGCATACACATGCATCTAAACAAACAAACAAACGAGCAAACAAACAACCTACCAACCATACCTAACCATATCACACCGAACCGAAATCAGCCAGTCTAATTTGAAAATAATTAAATACAAAATTCTCTTAACTAAGTGTATGATGTACTTACTCACTGTACAAGTAAAACATGTGTAATCCCAAGCACAGAATGAAACACTCATACATGCGTACATCCAACTAGAAAACTAAACAAAACAGCAAAAAAAGAAAAGTGTTGATGAGGGTGTTTGCAAACTCTTCTGTTTTTTATTCTGCAGTTGTATCAAACAACGTATTGTAGTTATAATTTTTATGAATAGAAAGATAATAATTTCTACAACAACAACAATAAATACTAATGTTAAAAACTAAAATAGGAAAATAGGAAATACAAACATTTATATGCATCTTTATAAAGGTATATAAGTGTGTGTGTGTGTGTGTGTGTGCATGTTCATATAACAACCACCAATTTTTGTAATTTTATACTTCCTAGCATCAATGATACTGATGATGATTTACTTATATTTTGTTCATGTTCCTTTTTTTTATTTCTATAATATAATTTCTATTAAAAAAGCTTAAAAACTTGTGTGCGATTGTGTGCCATCGAAAAAGACAACAAAAGTGGTGAACAATCAGTCAGTGAATCAGTGAGTGAGTAACAACAACACATTTAAAGACATCAGTTACCACTTACCACTTACTGGTAACCAGTAACCAGTACCATATGTGCAATTATTCTATACCTTTAACAATGACAACAACAACACCAACACCAAAAACTGTAATTTACCTTATGCCACAAAATCCCGTTATATCATAGAAAAAGCTTCAGCATGAACACATAGAACAAAAAAAAACAAGAAGGGAAAGAAACATAAAATAAACATAATCAGAAATTAATTTCCAAAGTAAAAGTATCAAACACTAATCACAGGGATTTTGTGGACTTTACAAAACAACATAAACACACAAACAAAACAATTATCCCTTATTTTTTATTATTATTTTGTTTTTCTTTTTTTTGTCTTTCAGCTACTGTATATGTTTGTGTGTTGTTGTGTGTGTTTTGTATGTGATCTATTTGAATCCCATTGTTTGTTTTGTTATATTGTTCGATTTTCCTTAAGGAAAATTGAAAATTAAAATTCAATATTTTTTTTTTAATTTTATGCACTCAATTATTTTTTTTTTTAAATACAAAAAATTCTTTAAGCCTTTCAAATGCATTTTTAATAAAAATATTTGAAAAAAAGCCCATAAATAATTGTGTCGAATATTAATTTTTTTTCCTTTGGACCAGTACCCTGGGGAGGACCCCTGTTTATGCAATGCATTGTACCAGCACTGGAAAACTAGGTTACGGGGATCAGAAAAGAGGCAGTTGTGTTTGGGGGCATTCGATTTGAATTTTCTTATATTAAAAGTGACGGGAAAGACCTTTGGAGGGAGTTTATTTTACATACGAACTATTCTGCTAAAAAACGAATTTTCCCTCTAATGCGTAGTGCGATTCATTGGCCAATCGTTTATAAATGGATGCGCTCTGAACGAAAATCTAGTAACAGAAACAAGTTCCCTAATTTCATTAGAGCACTTACCATTTTAGTAACGATAAAACAGTGAAACACATTCCACATTGCGTCGTTGCTTTAGAGATTCAATAGAGTTGGATACCCTACCGTTCCCAATAAGACTCTTGGCCCACTCCTGTACGCGGTCGAGCAACTCCAAAATAGACTTTGGAGCGCCGGCCCATACATGAGAGTTGTATTTCATTTTTCGACGGATATAAGTGTTACAAATGGTACGAAGATCGGATGGAGTGAAGTATCTTTTACACCGTTTTAGACGGGGCACTTGAAAGTTTCCTTAGAAACCTGAAAAATGTATTTATTCCATCGAACAACACACTGAATTTTCACGCCAAAAACATCAAGAGCTTTCGATTCCGTAATACCTACATATATCACCCATAGTAATAGATGCAGCACCATTTCCGAACACACACATATCCAGGCGTAAGCATGCAACATTGTGTCTCATGGGCCTTAAAATCGACTGTATTCACACGACCCCACTCCGAGATTGCTGAGAGATCGTGTTTGAGCGTATCATTCATGTTCTGCCTTATGGAACTCACCTCCATTTGGTTCAGTCTATTACTAAATTAATACGAATGACAAATGGTGCTGTCATTTGTGTTTTTGTTTTTGTTTTTTGGTTTGGCATTTCAACATGAATATTCTGATGCCTAAAAAATGATTCCAGTATTGTGCAAATTGAGCCAACAAGATGGCCGTTGTTGCCGATTTTCATAAAAGAATGAAGTTTACTCTTTTTTGACTTTAATAAATAAAACTAAAACTGCTGTATTTAGATTAATGATAGTCCTCTAGTGATAGTCTTTAGAAACCTGAAAAATCTACTTAATCCATCGAACAACACACTGAGTTTTCGTGCCAAAAACATTAAGAGCTTTCAATTCCGTAATGCCTATATCACCCATAGTAACAGGTGCAGCACCATTTCCGAACACACATATCTATGCGTAAGCATAAAAGTGCCCCTACAGGCATAGTAGGTAGTGTACAAGCTGCTTATTAGTTTGAGGGTTGTGGATTCGATTCCCAATAAAGACTTTGTCGGGTTTTACTACAAAAAAATAAAAATTGACTGTCGATAGGGCTGCTTAGTGATGAAGGCATAGTCACTGGTCGCTGTGCTGTCTTATATGTCAGTTAATTTCTGATAACATGAGCGAGCTTTCTAGAAATTAAAGCTGCGCTGGTAGGCTAGGAGGTAGTGTACTTAGCCTAGCAATCTAGGGGTGGTTATTTTCACTACAAAAATAAGAGCTTGAAGGCTATTTAACTATTCTGCTACTTTCACCACCTGTCTTATGTTTTCTATATCCCTTTCCTAAAGAATATAGCAAGGATGTGACTAAATAGGTATTGTTGCCTGAAGTGCTACGTCTCTTTAAAAAACAAAAAAAAGCATGGAACATTTTGTCTTATGGGCCTTAAAATCGACTCTATTTATATGATCCCGTTCCGAGAATTTTGGGAGATCGTGATTGAGCATATCACTCATGTTCCGCCTTTTGGAACTCAGATAAGAAACCACCATTTTCATAGTGGATTTTAATTATTTTAAAGCGATCTTCTTGCGAAATTAAATTCATTGTAACAATTGCCAATGCATTTACTACAAAGACGTCTAAAAGCTAAATGTCAAAACTATCGTGTTAATGGTGTTGCCACACTTGAAAAATCTTTTATTTAACTTTTTAACATATGATATTTGAGAACTTTAATTTTATATAATAGTTATAGTTTATTGACCTTTTTAATATTTTTTAGTAGTTAATTATAAAGCACTAGGTCACTATTTAATAACAAATTTTTAAAAACTTTTATTTTTTATTATTTGTTCGATATTTCGCCACACCGTTGGTTGGCATCATCAGGAAAACCAAAATAATGAACGAACAAATTGAAAATTTTTTTTTTCAATTTGGCTTAAAATAAAAATTTATTTTTGAAATTTATAAAAATCAAATGAATTTTCAATTAAAATTGTTGTTTGTTTTGTTTTTAATAAATTTTTTTGCAGGCGATTATCTATGAGGGACAAGATAAAAATCCAGAAATGTGCCGAGTTTTATTAACACATGAGGTGATGTGCAGGTGAGTTTTAAATAGTTATTTTATTATATTTTTTTTTAACTAAGAATCTTTAAGCTTTAAGATTTTGGAAAACATTACAAATTGCCAGTTTATTTTGGCTGTTTTCTTTTCTTTTGTTGTTTTTTATTTTTTTTTTTTTATATAATAAAATAAATTTTTCCTTCTGTGCAAAAGGAAAGAAATGAAAGAGTAAAGAAATAAACCAATAAACCCCTTGAGTATTTAAATTCTAGAAAATCCTTTGCCGTTTTCTTGTTTTTTTTTCGGTTTTCGTTTTTGCTGTGTGATTTTGCTGTTTGATTTTTTTTTTGGCTTATTTGCTTTAAACTAGAATATTTACCTTTTGTTTTTTTTTTGTTTTTGTTAAACAAATCATTATTTTTTCTTTAAAAAAATGCTTGGAATTGTCTATATTTTCACACTTTTCTAAAAACGATTTGCAGATCCTTAAAGTATTTTTTTTATGGTTTTAAGTTGGTTTTTTTTATTTATTAACTTTTTGTATTTGATTTTCATTATTTTAGTTTTTTTTTATTTTTTTTTTTTGAAATGCTAATAATTTTTAGAGAATTGTTTCTTGTTAGTCAGTCAGGCCGAAGATGCAATTTTGAATATGTACAACAAATTAAGTCGAATAAAGCTTTTGTTTCTTTTATTAAATTCTTTGTTTAAGAACCAGTAACACAGTTAAATGTGTGTGCGTGTGTATGGGTTTGTGTATAAAACAAAAGTTTTATAAAATGGCCTTGATTGTTAAAGCTGTAAAATAGTATTTCCCTTCCTAATCGTTTCTTCCTTCTCTTTTTATTTTTTTTTTTATTTTCAGTTTTATTTGTTTCTTTTATTTTGTTGATATTCAAGCTAACGATGACCGGCCTGAAATTGTTAACTTTCTATACCAAAATAAAACATTTTACAGCCTCCACATTAACATACAAATACACATACACATACACCTGCACACGCATATACTCTCTAACAGTTATTTACACACTCCCTGCCATACAAAATGTTTATAAAATGGAGTCAAACTGTAAATTTTGTTTTATATATTTTGCAACAGGGTCCCTTTGCTTTCTCTTTGCTTTCTATGTTTTTTTGTTTTTGTTTTTTTTTCTGTTACAAAGTGTTTGTGTACGCAAAAAGTGGGTGGTTGTTGGTTGGGAGTCATTTACAAACTCATACAAAAAGCATCATCAGCATCATAAAATGGTTCTTTAAACTCGCCAACATTAACAATGGGAGCTGTTATCGTTTCAAATAACGCACTCATTTTATGTTTTTTTTTTCTCTATTTAAGTGTGTGTATGTGTGTGTGTGTGTTTGCTATTTTTGCCTGTGTCCACAAAACATTATCTGTCACTCCTTTTTTCTTTTTTTTTCTTTTTTTTGTTTTACTATCACAAAATGAAAAATTTCTACATGTGGAATAGGATTTTCTGGGTTGTTGGTGTGCTGAAAAATTATGGTTAGTCAACAGAATAAAGGAAGATAAGACCGAATTTGGCTTTATGCCATATTTCTCTTCTTCTTCTTTTTTTTGCTGCTGCTTATTTTTTAAACGCATTAAAGTATTGACTTAATAAAGTTATCACAAAACTAACCAACCGGCCAACAACAACACAACTCCAAGTAGAGAAAATATATAAAACTATAAAAATAATAAAGGATCCCCTTAACAATCCAGGTATCAATTGTAATAACAATAGCATCAGTGATTACAGCAGTAAGAACAACCTAAGCCCTGCAAATTACACGACAAAGCTTTTCCAAGCTATAATGAAGGCATATGAAGAGTTAATAACCGAATTAAATCAAATTTAAAAAAATATTTAAATCAGTAATAAATTTTATTATTTAGTTGCCTTAAAAGCTTAATAACAGCTGTATTTAAAGGGTGATCCAACATTAATGCATTGTGTAAATTGACATAATTTTACAATTCTTTGTTTCCGTGATTGACAAATTTAAACATGGAAAGGAGTTGCCCCTGTAGGCTAGGAGGTAGTATACTAGCTTACAAGACTGGGGGTTGTGGGTTCGATTCCCAACAAAGACCTTGGCTTTTTTCACTACAAATAAAAAAATTGACTGTCGATGGGGCTGCTCAGAGATGAAGCCATAGTCACTGGTCACTGTGCTGTGTCTTATACGACAGTTAATTTCCGTAACTATTCTTTTACTTTCACCACCTGTCTCATCTCTTCTCTATCCCTTTCCTAAAGAATGTAGTACGGTACGTGACTAAATAGGCATTGTTGCCTGAAGTGCTACTTCTCTTTAAAAAAAAAGGTAGACAATTGAAGAGCGCATTTTACGTTGAAATTAAAATGCATTTCGTAAACGTTATGATTTTTTTTTTTGGTCAGCATAATCAACCAAAATGTGTTCACAATCACGAAAATTGTACGCAAATTTTAGCAAATCGAATCTAGAGGAATTATGAAAATACCTGTACATGTGTACTCCCCCCCGGGGGCACATTTATCGGTCTTTATAGAATACTCTACTATCTAGACCTGTTCAACTGGGGGAAAAAGGGAGCCCAGTCCCCTGAAGTCAGACAGGGAGACAACTGGAAACTCCACTTTATTTCCACGGGGATCAGTGACCTGCAGAGTTGATTATTTGTCTCTTTATACTTATAATAGTTCTCTGGCTGATCATTGAGGTTGGCCCCTATATGGGAGCATCGTGGTGGTTGTGGTTTTGCGGGTCCCATAACAGTATAATAGTTGTTATGTTGGCCGGGATCATCTCACTGATAATGACACGCAAAGTGAATGATCCAGTCCAGTGAGCATGCTTGACATGTGTTCTGGACAGGAGTTGGAAAGTCTCCAACTCTTTAGCAAGGTGTGATGGTTTGCAGACCTGTCCTGAAATCATTAAAGTTGCAACTAGGTGGTTCTGTTGCTAAAAATTATGTCTTCGGCTATCTAGGACGAGCATGACGTTCCAAATTATGTATAGTGGTTTGTCCACCATCTGATTAAGACTACATAGTCAGGCACGGATGTAAAACAAACCACACTCTGTACCTGTGTATTCAATTAATTGGCTGAAAAAGATTGCTTTTGTTTGCTATAGTGTGGCAATCTCTAGCTGTCGTCATCGGGCCTAACAAGTGAACATCTTACGAACATCCCTGAAGTGAATTTTGGATATAAACTTAAATTTACGCGCCCACAAAGCTTAATTCACTTAAGAGTTGAAGTCAGCATTTTAAGTGTCATCAATAAGCCGAATGGTGGGTTAAATAAACAGAGTTGTATTTTACAGCGTCATGTCACACTATCACTTCACTGGATTCGTTAATAAGCAGAATTATCTCATTTTAGACAGATTAGAATTCACAAGTGATTATTAAAAAGCCCTTTATCATCCACAAAGAATGACTACTTGTTAGGGTTTGCCAGGCCATTACCGTGAATGTTGTTCCCTTTAACGAGGTGATAGGTAATTTCCTGTGGCCAGAAATTGAGACTATGTACCTGGAAGATATGTTTTTCTAACAGAATGATGGCACTTGCCAGTCGGATAAGTAAACAATGGCTCCTTTAAGTGAGAAATACAATGACCGTGTTATCTCACACTACAAAGATATTGGCCACCATGATCATATGATTTGTCACCGTGGAACTACTTACTTTAGGAATATTTCAAAGAAAAAGTGTACATCAATAAGGCAACAACATTTCGAGAGCTAAAGTATGATTCGGCAGGTACATTAACGATCTTGATTCTCAATTAAGTTTTTTCTAACATTGAAAACCTGGGCCCGCAAAGCAGTGGCGAGCATTTGGCTGATATTTTATTTCACACATAATTGTCAAAGAGCCTTCTATTGTTCTCTAAAACACTTTTTGTTTTCTTTAAAATTAACATCGTGCATTTGTACTAGAACACCCTTTATCGAAAAAAAACCGTCAAAAAAATAACTGAAATATTTTTTAAAAAACAAAAGCTTTAAAACTTGAAATTTAATATTTATTTGATTACAGAATAAAATTTAAAAAAACTTCTTAGGCGATAGTCTTAGTTAATAGTGCTTTAGTTCTTAAGATTTATTATAATTTTAATTATAATAGATGAAAAAATAAATAAATAAATAATAAATGAAAACTTTTAATTATTTATTAAATTATTATTTTATTATCACTAAAAAAGTAAATGAAATGACCTAGTGTGTCTGTTAATAAATTAGAAACTTTCTAACAAATCTTCTGAACACAAGACAATCACAACATACTACATTAAAATTCCATGAACTAAGTTTAGCAATCAGAAAATAAAAACAACTAGCACAGAACAAAACAGAACACACGCAAACAAATAAACCCACTGAATGCTGATAACACCAACTATACTCCGTATGTGATATAGTTGAAGTAAAGCTTTTGAGTGAGTTTTTATAAGCTCCCCCCTATCGCCCTGTTTTGTTCATAAACGTATTCAATTAAAAATTTAATTAAATTGCAATTGGAAATTGAACGAAATTTGGGATTGAAGCAAAGAAAGCATAATCGCGGTACAATAACTTTATAACGTTCTTATAGAAAGTAATAAATTCATTTGTTCTTTAACAAAATTATCATTTATTTTCGCTGCGACCAGCATTCAGGGGATGATCCCTACTCATGCAATGTATTGTACTACAACTAGGAAATTAGGTTATGGGTAGCAGGAAAGAGAGAGTGGTGTTTGCGGACATTCGATTTAAATTTTTCTACATTGAAAGTGACAGGAAAGACCTCTGCAGGGAGTTTATTTCACATACGAACTGTTCTGTTAAGAAACGTATTTCCCTGTAATAGATAGTTCGTTTCACTGGCCAATCCACCATATTGCATCAATGCTCTACGGATACCCCAACCGTCTCCAATGAGAATCTTGGCCTTTTTCTATACGCGGTCGAGCAACTCCAAAATAGACTTTGGGACACTGGTCCATGCATGAGAGTTGTATTCCATTTTTAGACGGATATAGGTGGTATAAATAGTACAAAGATCGGATAGAGTGAAGTATCTCTTACACTGTTTTAGCAAAGCGAGGCACTTGAAAGCTTTTTTAGAAACCTGAAAAATGCATGTAGTACATCGAACATCACACTGAATGTTCATGCCAACCAAGAACATAAAGAGCTCTCGATAACGTAATATCCATATCACTCCTAGTAACAGGTGCAGCATCATTTTCGAAAACATGCAGCATTGCGTCTTATGGGCATTAAATTCGACTCTATTCATACGACCCTATTCGGAGATTGTTGAGAGATTGTGATTGAGCCTTTCATAAATTTTCCGCCTTTTGGAACTCACCTCCAGCTGGTTCAGTCTATTACCAAATGACAAATGGTGCTGTCATGTGCGAAAGAGTAAATAGGATTGAAAGTTTGAGAAAGAGGGTCGTTCAGAAAAATAAGAAAGAGCGTAGGGGAAAGAACGGAACCTTGTGATACCCCTGAATTAATCTTGAACTCGTCGGATGAAATCTCATCTATAGCAAGTCGTACATGATGTGATAAGGCACCGGCAGTGAGCCATAATCAGATGGTGGCCATTACCAGTGTGAATGAAAAGCAACGCCATTCACGCCCTAGAAGGCCTTAAAACCGTGGATCCTCCGGTCACTCCTAGTAGCAATTTCGAAAGCCCAAAGTAGGCCGCAGCCTTCACTCCTTGCTAAAGAGTTGGAGACTATCCAACTCCTGGTCCAGAAGGCATGAAGCTTAATATAATTAAGAACACGACGGCATTCATACTCACTGGACCTGAACCATTCATTGTGTTCATTTTAAATGATCCGACCCACAAACTCTCACGAGGACCTCGAAACCACAACCAACACGATACTCCCATATAGGGGCCAACCTCAATAATCAACCAGAGAACAGCTGAATGTCTAAAGAGACAAATAATGAACTCTGGGGCTCACTAATTCCCGTGGAAATTTGTGGATTGTCCAGGTGGCTCCTACTAGCCTTTAAGGAGCCTGGGCTCCCTTTTACCCCGCAAGACACCAGTCTAGATGGAATAGTAGGTTCCAAAAAGACTATCATGTGCCTCCGGGGGGAACAAGTCGTACATTGAGATTCCTAAGAAAACTCGATATAAATCTGGAGAAATTATCACCGACACCTAAAACAGTTTTGACAAAAGTGCAACATGCCACACTCTATCAAACGCCTTGGAAATATCTAAAGCCATCACCTTCCTCTCTCTCCGAAATGATGTCTGGAGTTGCACCGCTTTTCCGACAGGAAAGCAAACAATTCATCCGTAAAGCACCCCCTACGGAAACCATACTGTCGGTCATTCTGTTAAAAAAAAGGATTTCTGTTTTAATAAAAAATATTTTGATAAAATTACAATTAAATAAAATAATAAAAATAATACATTTATTGTTGTTATTGTTGTTGTTGTGTTTATTTTGTTTGCTTTAATACGCATTATTATTATTTATTATGATGGATGCATATTTGACAATAAGTCCTTATAAATATCTTCTTCTTATTATTTTTATTTTATACTTTCAGCCGCTGTTGTGACAAAAAAAGTTGTGGAAACCGCAATGAAACACCATCAGATCCTGTCATTATTGATCGGTAAGTAATACAACAAGAACAACAAAATATCAAACAAAGAAATGATTGCAGCAGCATGTTGCTGTTGCGATAAAATAAGAAATAAATTCAAACAAAAAAAAACTTCATAATATTTATTAAAGTCAATAGTTACAAGAAGAAGAAGAAAAAAAGGAAACAACATCCTTATATCTTACATATACATAAACACAAATATACATATGTACATGCATACATTCATACCTGCATCATGTATTTATTACAACATTTTACATCACATTTTATTTGAAGTATTTTTTTTTTATTTCATTTATCATTTTCATTTTTATTTTCCATGTTAATAAGAAGAAGACATCGATACATTTACAAGTATAAAATATTATAAGTCGCAATTAAAGGGTGTTTTTTTATAGAGGTATGGAACTTTGAAATATTTATTTTATTCGAAAGATAATCTTATGGCATTAAAATTCAAACCAGGGCTGGCTTGGACATACTCTAATCTGGAGAACCAATTTTCCAAGACCTTTTTTCAATATTTGTTGCCTGATATTTTTTTTTAAGAGAGGTAGCACTTGAGGCAACAATGCCTATTTAGTCAAGTACGGTGCTGCATTCTTTAGGAAAGGAATAGAGATGAGATGAAACAGGTGGTGAAAGTAGAAGGATAGTCACGGAAATTAACTGCTGTTTTACACGACAGCACAGCGACCAGTGTCCATGTCTTCATGACACTGAGCAGCCCCACCGACAAACAATTTTTATTTTCGTAGTGAGAAAAAACCAAGGTCTTCGTTGGGAATCGAACGCACAACCCCCAGAATGACAAGCTAGTACACTACCTACTAGCCTACAGGGGCATCTAATCGGCAATATCGGTGGCGAATATTGTCTTCTAAGTGGTAAATTGCTATGTGCTTATCAGCGTATACTGGCTATTTAACATATCGCCACAGAAAATAGTGTAGCGGAGTTAAATCGCACAATCTTGGAGGCCTATACAATTCAATCCAAATTATGGGGTTGCCAAACGTTTCCTTTAATTAATTAAGCGTTGAAGTACAGCCCTCGCACATCATGCTTGTTTCAATGATAAATGAAAAAGTCAGCAATAATGGCTCTATAAAGGTCACCATTGACTGTAATGTTCTAGCCAGCATCGTTTTTAAAGAAGTACGGACCACTGATTCCACCAGCCTATAAAGTACACCAAATAGTCAGTGCTTTTTGATGTAATGCTGTTTTAAATATTAAATTCGGGAACTCCCGTCATGGTAGGAATATCCGTCATTTGTTCGACCCAACCTAAAAAAATTTTTCAATAATAAAACAGCGGGAATTCAAGCACTTCGTTTTTATATGAAAAAATTAATTGAGTCGCTGGCAGCCACCAGCTAAATTAAAGTGCGGCCGAATGTGTTAAGCTTTATCATCACTCCAATATGGCAGTCATTTATTGACGTATTCCTTCAAACAAAAGTGAGCTTCATCGCTTAACAAAAGAGGTGCCCCTGTAAGCTAGTAGGTAGTGTACTAGCTTATTAAACTGGAAGTTGTGGGTTCGATTCCCAACAAGACAAGACCTTGGCTGTTTTCACTATAAAAAAATAAAAATTGACTGTTGATGGAACTGCTCAGTAACGGTCACTAGTCACTGTGGTGTTTTATACGACAATTAATTTCCGATAACATGAGCCTGCTAGAAATGAAAAATGCCCCGCTGGGCTTGTGGGTAGTGTACTTAGCCTACCAATCTAGGGGTGGTTGTGTTCACTACAAAAAATAAAAGCTTGAAGGCTATGTAACCATCCTTCTACTTTCACCACCTGTCTCATCTCTTCTTTCTATCCCTTTCCTAAAGCATGTAGCGCGGTACTTGACTAAATAGGCAGTGTTCCCTGAAGTGCTACTTCTCTTTAAAATTAAATAAAAAAATCGCTTTTGAAAATCAGGGGAAATAAAGGACAATCTAATTTTGAGCCGGCCCAATTTGCATAATTTGGAAGCATTGTTTCGGGGTCAGGTCTATTGAAATGTGAAACCTTAAACCTGACAAAATATATATCACTTGACAGCTAACAAAATGGTCGCCAGCTAGAAAAGTGTTGCCAATTTATATACTTGTATTAAAGTGTTTTACCTTTATAAAAAAAAACACCCGCTTTTAGTGAAAATGTATATTTGATCCTTACAGACTTTCACAATTTTAATCGTAAATATTTAAGTGTGTGTGTGTGTGTGTGCCATCTTTCTTTCAAAGTTGACATTTTAAGCAGCTTTTCATTATAATAAATATCAGACTTGTGTCTGTCTATACTTTTTCTCATCGACACACAGGACACACAAGTACAAATGCCAAACGCAAGAATTTCTCTTTAGCTGAAGATGTGTTATGTTACAATAACCGTTTTTTACAATTTGTTTTACTCCTTCCACTATCTGAAGATGCATTTAGTTGAGCGAAAGTAACATTTTATTATAGTTCCTCTTTAATATATTTTATTTCAGAGGTTATGAAACGTCCTTGCGTTTCCATAAAAGTGACAGCATGAAGGCCATAATACTTAAATCTTTATCTGTATGGACGACCTTTCCAAAGTAAGAAAGCTGTGGTTGCAGCATCAAGGCAAATCGTATTGTTGTTTGGCAAAAACCAAACCAAAAAGAAATTCCAGTCGAGTGAGCCATGCTCTTAAGGATGCGCTCCTTAAAATTATCCCATTAAAATTCTTACTTTGTTGTCACAAATTAATTAATTGTAAATGAATTTTAGTTTTACTGACCAGCGTCAAGACCAGTTTAAGCCATCATAAAGCAGTTTAATTGACGTTTAACTTGATCATCACTTTTGTTTGCAACTGATTTCCATTTTATTCTGTTGATATCTGAGCAGTAGCGCATTGCATCTGTCCACTAGGAGGAGTAGTTTTGAAGTAAGTTTTCAAAATATGTGCGTATATTTTCCAACGGGGATTGATTAACCAGAAAATCATCTTCAGTGTCCTCTGAAGATGGTTCTCTTTATAAAAAATAACACAAACCAAATTTGACGAGGATCGACGTTAAATCATACCCAAATAAGTTTTCAACCTTACGCCTGTTGAACTAGAAGAAAGGGAGCCTCAATTTTCATTTCTTTCCAACGGTGTCAAATCACATGATCGTGGTGTCCAATTAACATTACCACGATGTAAGATAACACAGCCATTAAATTTCTCACAGAAAAGAGCCCTTAGCACCACATATCCTCCAGATCACCATCCTCAATTTCTGGCCAAAATAGCTGTCCCTGTAGGCTAGTCGGTTGTGTACTAGCTGCTTATCAGTCGGGGGGTTATGAGTTCGATTCCAAAAGACCTTGGCTCTTTTCTCTACAAAAAATAAATATTGACTGTCGGTGGGGCTGCTCAGCTTCATCGCTTAACAAAAAAGGTGGCCCTGTAAGCTAGTAGGTAGTGTACTAGCTTATTAAACTGGGGGTTGCGGGTTCGATTCCAAACAAAGACCTTGGTTTTTTTTCACTATAAAAAATAAAAATTGACTGTTGATGGAACTGCTCAGTAATGGTCACTGATCGCTGTGCTGTCTTAATTTCCGATAACATGGGCCTTCTAGAAATGAAAGCTGCTTCCCGGTAGGCTAAGTAGGTAGTGTACTTAACCTACCAATCCAGGGGTGGTTGTTTTGAAGGGAATGTAATTATTCTTCTACCTTCATCATCTGCCTCAGCTCTTCTCTATTCCTTTCCTAAAGCATGTAGCAGGGTTGTGACTAAATAGGCATTGTTGCCTGAAGTGCTGCTAAAAAAAGAAGTCTGTTATCATCTCGCTATGCACGGTAGCTGCTTAAATGATGTCATTTTTAAAAACAATACGACCCAATGATACCGGCAACCCATAAACGGAACGGCAACAAACAAGCATTCTTCAAGTTATCGTGAATTCTCATTTGCCCTAATGCGGCAATTCTGCTTGTTAACGAAGCCGCTGAGATGAAAGGTGAGTCGCATCGTTGATTTTGATGATTTTCTTTGCAAAGTCACCATTCACTTTGGTCTATTCAACCAACTAATCGGAGTATTGAGGACGCTTGTAGTAGTCAAGAGGCTTTAGCATTTGCAATTTGTAATCTTTAAGCAAAATTCGTTTTAGTGATGTTCGTGAGATGTTTAATTGTTGCTCACAATGACTATGAGTCACGATTTACCGTGTTCTTCTGTCACAAAATCGCTTATAAAAGCAATTTTTTTCACAGAACGAACTGAGCGAACTTGCACAGGTGTTTTCACATTTTCTACAGACCCGCTTTACTACTGTGGACACATTCATTCCATTGTGCTGACCAAAATTATCACGAAATGATAATGAAATAAATTTTTATTTCGACTGAGCATTTTTGGAAAAGCCTTAAAAATTTAAAAGCCCTACACAATTGTGTACCTCTTCGTGGTGGAATTTGTCAGACCCTGAAGCCAAAAAATGTTAAATTAAATTGGCTTAAAAAATTTGACGTTATGGTGTAGCCCACAATTAGCATCAAGTATTATGATTGGACAAGCCGTTATTGTGTGATCTGTTATTAGAAGCATTTTTGTTTCATACGAAAGTTGTCAGTGGATGGCTGGAATGTGATAAGATTTACATCTGTACCTAGCTGTGCAAGCCATAATCAGATGGTGGATCATACCACTGTTGATGAAATGTAGCGTCATCCTCGCCTTAGAAGGCCTCCAGATACGTCTACCCTCCGGTCACTCCAAGTTGCAAATTCACAAGCCCGAAGCAGGCCGCAGCCTTCACTCTTTGCTGAAGAGTTTTTGACTATCCAACTCCTGGTCCAGAACGCCTGAAGCTTAATATAATTCAAGAACAGGACGGCATTCATACTCACCAGAACGGCATACTCACCTGGACGGCATACTCACCTGAACCTGGACCATTCATTGTGTTCCTTGTGAATGATCCGACCCACAAACTTAAACGAGGGCTTCGAAACACACAACCACCACGATACTCCCTAAGGGCCGACCTCAATAATCAGTCAGAGAACAGCTAAAAGGCTAGAAAGACAAATAGCTGAACTCTGGGGCTTTACTGATTCCCTTGGAAATATAGTGGATTGTCCAGTTGGCTCCTGCTAGCCTAGACTCCCTTTTACCCCTAAAGACACATGTAATAACGGTGAATTTCCATCAGAATATACAGTGCTAGACAATTTAATGGAGGCTTTTCCAAAATTATCAAGAAAACGTGAACCAGGTTTTGTGAAAACACTACATTGAGGAGGAAGACCACGTAAAACTACTCAAAGACAAGATAATTTAATAGCAAGAGAGTTGAAAAAAAGACCCGAAAATGGCATCAAGAGAAGTTGAGAATATTCTGAATTTGGACAATTAGCCGTAGAGTAGGCGAAGCTGGTCTTGGTTTTGTTTTTTTAAAGAGAAGTAGCACTTCAGGCATTAATGCCTATTTAGTCAAGTGCCGTGCTATATTCTTTAGGAAAGGGATAGAGAAGAGATGAAACAGGTGGTGAAAAGAGAAGAATAGTCGGAAATTAACCGCCGTATAAGACAGCACAGCGACCAGTGATTATGCCTTCATCGCTGAGCAGCCCCACGGACAGTCAATTTTTATTTTTGTAGTGAAAAAAACCAAGGTCTTCGTTGGGAATCGAACCCACAACCCCCTTACTTAAAAGCTAGTACACTACCTACTAGTCTACTGGGGCACCCTTGTTATCAACCTGCAAAGCAACCTCTAATATCTCAAAAAAAAACCGCACTGTTCGTTGGAAATTTGCCTAAGAGAGCGATGGAGTACTGTATAATTTAGGGGGGAATGATGGAAGATCTTTTGTAAGATGGCCATAAGGAAAGAGACTGGATCCAAAGTATACTTGCAGAACTGTAATGTTTGGTGGTGAGTGGCAATGTTATGGTGTGGTGTGGGCTTGTTTCTCTGGGCAGGGAATGGGTCCACTTCATGTTATAAAGGACACAATGACAGTTAAAGGCTATAGATAGATTTTAAGCGATTTTAATGGAACTACTGGCTTTTTTTGTAGACAATTAAAATGATTATAAAAAATACAGGGTGTCCGCCGGGAACTTTACTACTACTACTACTTAATTTTGCCGCCATTTTTGGTAAACATTAGTATTGACAGTTCATATTTGGCAGTCGTGATGCAGTCACGTGGGAAATTTATTATGGAAAAATATTCGATAAATCAACGAGTTTTAATCGTTAAAACGTTTTGTCAAAACCAGTCATCGATTAATTGTGACGATGAGAAAGTTACGTGAAATTTTTAAAGAGGCACACTTTCATTTGAATGGATCAGCGAATAAACAGAAGAGTTGGTTCTAGGGAAAGGGGAAACCCTCAAATTATATTGTTTTTAATTAAAGAGAAGTAGTACTTCAGGCAACACTGCCTATTTAGTCAAGTACCGTGCTACATTCTTTAGGAAAGGCATAGAGAAGAGATGAAACAGGTGGTGAAAGTAGAAGGATAGTCGGAAATTAACTGCTGTATATAAGACGCGCAGCGACAAGTGACTATAACTTCATCGCTGAACAGCCTTCATTGGGAATCGAACCCACAACCCCTAGACTGAAAAACTAGTACACGACCTACTACCACCCCCCGGGGGCACATATTTATGGTCTTTATAGAACTTTGACTATCTAGACACAGTGCAACTGGGGGAAAAAGGGAGCCCAGTCCCCTGAAGTCAGCAGGGGTACAACTGGAAACTCCACTTTATTTCCACGGGAATCAGTAAGCTCGCAGAGTTCATTATTTGTCTCTTTAAACATTTAAGAGTTCTCTGGCGGATTATTGAGGTTGGCCCCTATATGGGAGTATCGTGGTGGTTGTGGTTTCGCGGCTCCATAACAGTATAATGGTTATTATGGTGGCCACGATCATTTCGCCGTTAATGACACGCTAGGTAAATGATCCAGTCCAGTGAGCATGCTAGATATGTGTTCTGGACAGGAGTTGGAAAGTCTACAATACTTAAGCAAGGAGTGATAATTTGCTCTGGAATCATCGAAGTCGCAACTAGAAAGTTCTGTTGCATAGAATTATAGCTTCGGCTTCCTAGGACGAGCATGACGTTCCAAATTATGCAGTGGTTTGGTCTACCATCTGATTAAGGCTTCATGGCCAGGCGCGGATGTAAATCGAATCACACACTACATACTACCCTAAAGGGGCACCCCTTTGCATTCATTAAAAGTGACAGACTGGTGTTTAATTTGTTTAGGACGAATCATTGGATCTTCCATCTATGAAAATGAAAATTGTTGTTGTAAAGTTATTTTGAGGATGTGTTGTAAACAATTTAAGGCAAAAGACATAAAACTTAAAAAAAAATAAAAATTTTAGTGGATAAAATCAATTCTGGCTAAAGTTGATATTTTACAGATTAAAATTAATCTGTTATCGTGTTGGTTTTAAGGCAATTCTCTAAATTATGTTTAGCCGATGCCTGTTGTCTACAACCCGGCGTTGTGTTGTATTTGTATTTGTACCTGTCAATGTTAATTTTGTTTGTCACGTGCCAACAGCAGCGTTTGTCCTTCAAACCTCAAGCCCCATACACCAGCAAAATAACTAACAGGATTGATTACATTAATGTAAGTGTGTGTGTGTGTGCATGTGTGCGTTTGCCTGATTGCATGAGAGGTGGGTGAGTGTGTAAATATAGCGTGCAATATGTCGATAAGTTAACCAGCGTGAACTTACATCTTTACAATTATTTTATTTTGTGTTTTTCATTTTTTATTTTTTATTTTCATTTCTGTAACAGGAGAAATTTAAATACGACTTGTTTTTTCATTATTTTTATTATAACGAGTATTTTGGTATACATTGCCAACGCATGTTGTCACTTTACATGAGTGAAGTGAACATGAAATGCTCTTAACCGGGCGGGTAGTTGTTGTTCGGTTAATTGGCTAACAACAAATCCAACAAGCCATATTGATATACGAACACTATCTACATACACACATACATACACACATACATACACACATACATACATACATGCATCAATGTTATTATGATTCGAAAATACAAAAACATACAATTAAAAGAATGAGCGAACCTCTGACATCTGACGCAATATTTTTACGTAAATGGCAAATGGGGCGCTTCAAAATTGTTGTTAAATTTAATTGAAATTTGTAAAATTAATTAACTACAATTTCCAATTACGTTATTAATTTTATTAAAACAAATTTTCCTGCGCTTTTTTTTCAAAATAATTTTTTAAAGAAATTTCTTATGTAAAAAAAATTTATATTTAAATTTATTAAAATAAAATTGATTTTTGTTCACTTCATTTTCTAAATGTTTTATGTTTTGCACTATAAAACAAAATGGACAAAGAATATTTTTTGTTTGTTTTATTATTTTGTAAGAGCAATTAACTTTTTGTGCCACCTCAGCCGTTAGTTTTTTTATTAACGGCGCCACAACTGTCATGGTTGTTGTTGTTATTTTTTTCAATGTTCACAAGTTATTTAACATTTTTATCATATTTGCATATTCAGTTTAAATATATATTTTTTTTTAGTTTTTCATCATCATATACCCTACAATTCGAGCGAGTATTATAAGGTGTTCACCATTTTTGAAAAAAAAAAAAAATAATATAAAAATGTATTTTTGTTGGCAAAGCATATCCACATGGCCATTTCGCTACTGCTTACATAGCTCATCAGTGGATTTTACCTAAATTTAATATAGAAAATTGTAACGATAAATTTTCCCTTGTTGCTGGGTTATGCTCAATGGCGTCTGGAGTCGTGTTGTGCCAATGTTTAATTAAAAGGCGGCTGGTTGTTTTGGCATAAATCTTCAACCTTTATTTGCCAATAATCTTCTTAATGACAGCCCAACCTCATTGCTCTGTGTGCCGTGCAATGATATGCGGAGGAGGTATCTCTAGGCTAGGTAGCACCTATCAACAGTTTGTGCAGAGCAAAAATCACTAAAATACAATTTAACATTGCTCTGGTCACTTCCAGTAGCGACTGTAGGCACAAACCGGGCCGGGAAAAAACCACCACACCAGTTTGTGACCTCGCCGGCACTTCTATGGCCAGTACCACCAGATTAGAGTGTACACTAACTCTCTCTCTCTCTGGGAAATACCCAGAACGCCAGAAATTGTGCAGAGTAAAAACCGCTATTTATAGAATACTTAACTATCTAGACCTGTGCTGCTAGGGGTATAAGGGAGCCCAGTCCCCTGAAGGCAAGAGACAACTGGCAGCTCCACGTTATTTCCACGGGAATCAGTAAGCCCCAGAGTTTTCGCTAATTGTCTCTTTAGAATTTTAGCTGTTTCTCTGTCTGATTATTGAGGTTGTGGTTTTGCGGCCCCTTACAGAAATTGTTTTATGGTGGCCAGGTTCATCCCACCTCTAATCAGGAAGACCTGTTGCTAGAATTAGTCCTCGGCTTTCTAGGACGTGAATGACGTTCATTTTCATTAACAGTTATTTGACCACCATCAGATTAAGGCCCACGGCCAGATGCAGATGTAAATTCTATCACGAAATACGCTCCTGTCAGCCGGCTGCGCACAAACTCCCTCTTTTTTTAAAAAGTTCTTCTTTTTATACCATCTCCACAGCTGATATATAAAACAGCTGGTAGCTGCGTTCATTATCAGCCGCCAATTGTACCATCACCTAAAGATGGCGCTGGCGAGTGAGCTGCCGTTAAATTTAAAATATAAAACATAAAACAATAAACATAATTCTAAAATTAAAAAATTACCTAAAAATTCATTAGACTTTGCCTGTATCGGTAAAAATCACCATTGAAATTTTTGGCATTACAAAATTCAAGAATTTTATATTACAAACCCAATTGATTAAATGAGAATTGTAACTCAAACAATGTAAAATAATTTAAAAATGATTCCATTCAAGGATTATTTAAATTGAATTTATTTTAAAGTTTTCTATGAAACCTTCTTAGCTTAAAGCATCTTATTTTATGACCATGGCAAATAAAAATAATAATATTTTAGTCCTTCACTAGAAATGCATTTAGTAAATTAAAAAAAAAAAAGAAAAAACGAAGCTTTTCAAAAATATAGAAAAAAAATCTCTTGCACAAAGATACACTCAAACAATTTCGGGCAGTAGAAAGTGATTTTAAAAATTTTCATACTTTTCTTTCAATCACCGATTTAATATTTGAAATTTAAGCCCTTTGACGCATACAGTTACCATTTCTTTCTTTCCCAAACGTTTCTATGAAACGAACACAGTTTTTAACAGAACCTTAACACATTCGCGAACGTGAATGCTACAGCATTTAAATTTGAAAGCCAATATTTTATTTATTTCATTCCATACAATTTTAAGTTTTCATAATCAATACGCATTTCAAAATAACGAGCAAATGATTCATTATTTAAAAATTATGTCCACCAGTGGTCACTACTTTACTCCATCTTTCTGGTAGCATATGTATTTCGAGCCCTAAGAACTGCTCCAGTTTAAAAGATAAAGATTGAATCAAGCCAATTTTGGATAGGCTTATTCTGAAGTGAAGCGTATTCCAGTAAGAGTTATCTTTATTAATCGGAGCAAATGAAAGTCAATAGTGAATAGGCCTGATCTATAAGGCAGGTGAGCCATAACTTCCCATCCACAATTTTGCAAATAGTAATATGTGTTATATGTGGCCGAGCGTTATTATGATGGAAAATAATGGTCCTGTGTCTAGTAGAATACTCTAGTTGTTTTTCCTTGATTGCTCTCTACAAACGAATCAGTTGTCGTCTGTCCCAGTCCCCTGTAATCGTCCGACCAGATTTTAATAGCTCACAATACAAAACACGCTTCAGATCCAAAAAAATACAGAATATTATATTGCTGTCATTAATATTCGATTTCGGCGTTGATTTGGGTGGTTGGTTGGGCTTTACTGGTTTCTTACAAATTTTTTATCATTCTATACGATCGCTAGATGACAAAAAATATAAATCCATCGTTTAATAGTGCAGCATAAATATTTTAGTTTTTTTTACGTAAGCAGCTCACCCGCCAATTTTGTTTTTTAATTTTTAACAAAATCAACTTACCCGTAAATTTTGTTTTTTAACAAAAGCAACTTTCCCACGAATTTTATTTTTTAACAAAGTCAACTTACCCGCAAATTTTTGTTTTTTGTTTTTCAACAAAGTCAACTTACCCGCAAATTTTGTTTTTAAATAAAAACAACTTCCCCCAAATTCTGTTTTTTAACAAAATCAACTTACCCGCCAATTTTGTCTTTTTATTTTGTAACAAAACTCAATTGTTGTTTTTTAACAAAATTAACTTACCCGGAAATTTTGTTTTTTAACAATGTCAACTTACACGCAAATTTCGTTTTTAGCAAAATCAACTTACCCGCAAATTTTGTTTTTTGTTTTTTAACAAAGTCAATTTACCCGCAAATTTTGGTTTTTAACAAAATCAACTTACCCGCCAATTTTATTTTTTAGTTTTTAACAAAATCAACTTACATTAAATTTTTACTAAAACCGATTGATAACTTTCAGCAGCCATTTACATCAAATAAATGAAAGTTATCAGACTTCCCAACAAAACATCTTTTTAGACTCAAAATTCGATATTATTAAAGCGATAGAAAAAATTGTGTATTTATACTTTGGAGTCTATCGAAAATTTAATAATACTTATAGATGTTTACTCTCCAAACTTCCATATTTGTTATTATTGACACAATTTATATGTGATAATTATGCCACATTTATCCAAATCGATATTACTAACTTGTATAGCCGATATATTTTCGCCGTGTATTTACAAATTTCCTTAGTTCGAACTTTCTTAGACAAAAAAAATATCATGAAGATCAAAATATGCAAAGCCAAAATAAAAGAAAACTTGGCGCAAAATAAATAAGAAATAATGTTGCTGCAGTCAAGGTACAAAAAACATAAAAATAAGACCTTCGCCAAATTTAATGATCATGTGAATAATCACCTGAGAGCATTAAAAATTTAAAAAACATGAACAGTTCATCTTTTTACATACACATGGATTTAATAAATAGCGTTCTAGTCTAAATTTGATAATGTTACAATCATATCTCATTTTCATTTTGTTTAAAAGTTACGAAATGTTTCTGGCAACATTTTTTTTTCAACTGAGATATGTTTCTGGCAACATTTTTTACTTTTGAGCTGCGAAACGATATGAGCGTTAGCTATTTCGTACGAAATTGTAACCTAAACTGATTAATACATTATTTTGTATATTTGCGTTTTAAGTTGATTGTGAGAAAAAGAAAAAATTAAAAAACTAGTCCATTTCGAATATCTTGTTGGTCTGATCCACACAATTTTTCCATATACCAAATCCATATATCGAATTTAAATATGTGTTTTCAGTTTATAGAATTTGCAACAATTAAGGGCAAGAAAATCGTAAAGTTTTCTTCTGAGCCACCACATTGTCACCACTAGCATATTGGAGAACATATTTCAAACGAAATAATAAATGTTGTTAAAGAGTTTAAGCAAATTTAAGAGTATAAGCTTAACGGGTACAATGAAAAAAATAGGAAAAATTCTGCGTTGTCGTAGACAAATATAAAATGCAATTTCTTTGGGAACAGAAGCTTTTCTATTCCAATTTCACACAATTTTTGTGAAACTTGACTTTTTATCATTTACCAGCAATAGTTTTTCGAGTGTACTAGTAAAGGTGTATTAGCAAAGTGGATAAAAGTTTTGTCATCATTTAAGGCGATTAGACAAAATATAATAAAAAATGTCACGCGATATATGGATGCATGCAGTCACAAGCATAAACCTACACGAAAAAAGGGGTGAATATTTAAGTGGAAACTACGAACGATGACACTGTTACCGCATCTATAAGCCTCAATTATAGAGCATACATTTATATATAAAAATAAGGCGAATTAGTAATCGTAACAAACTATTAAAATAATTGCAAAAAACAACAACAGCTAAACTGCAATTACAAAATTATTAATCTAAATAATGATTAAAATTATTAAACATAAAAAAAGCAGAGACACATTCCTTTAACATTTAGAAGTTTGATCAAACTTCTCTTACATGTTCATTTCATACATTTCTTTAAGATTTAATACAGGATGTTTGACGGGAAGATATACTAATTTATTTGTTGATAATTTGTGATTAAGTGAAAGAGAGTGGGGATTTTATATTGATAAATGTTTTATTTAATATCGACAAGGTATAGAATACAATATCAGATAAATGTCCGCCTCTCTTAGCCTCAAAAAATGCGAGCCCTTTTGAGCACATTGTTCTCACACATTTCAGGAGGGATTTCATTGATTTCATCGCGAATATTTCGTATGAGTTGCTCAAGACATCCCTACAGAAAGAAACCGGGAGACCTTAGTAGGCCAATTAACATCACCATTTGTTGAAATAACTTGTTACCACAAGAGTTCTCGAGGTAATTATATTGTAATTCTGGCCGTATACGATGTGGCATCGTCTTGTTGATACTAAATGCTAATCAAGCTCAAAGCATGTAGTTGTGGTTCTAAGAAGTTTTTAATCATATCACAATATCACTTCCCATTCACAGTTACCATTACGCCGTTTTCATTTTCACAGACTGATTGCTTCTGATCAAATTGCACAGCAGACTGTCACTTTTAATGGATGCAAAGGTGAATGTTCAATAATTTGAGGGTTTCTCATTTGCGAGCAACGACTATTCTGTTTATTCACACATCCATTCAAATGAAAATGTTCCTCGTCACTCATTATGATTTTTTCATGCAAATCGTGGTTGTCATGGCCGAGCTGTGACCTCCTATTGGCATATGTACGGCGGCGTAAATGCTTTTGTGGAAGAAGCTCTTGTATCACCTGAATCTTATATTGGAAACAAATGCAAATCCTTGTTCAAAATTGTGGCCAAAGTTGTTCTTTAAAGATCAAGCTCCTAAGCACGGCGTCGATTTAAGTTTGCTGGATGATTTTGAACACTTTCTTGAGCAGCAGTAATGCTTTCAGCCGATCTTGCAGTACATTGCGATCCATGCTTGGGCCTTTCACCTACAGACTCTCTCTCTTCGAAATCATTCACTACACGATAAATAGTGAGATTTATTGGCAAATTGTTTCTGCCAAAAATTTCACCTAACTTTCTCATCGTCACAGTAATCGATAATTGATTTTGATAAAATGTTTTAACGTTGGTTTATCCAATATTTTTCCATAAAAAATTTGTCACAAGTCTACTTCACGTCTGCCAAACATAAACTGTAAAGATTTATGTTTATTAAAATGACGGCAAAATAAAGTAAAAATACCTTCCCGTCGGACACCCTGTATTGTGGATCAAACTTCTTTAAAATGCAAATATAGGGTCCGCCATCTAACGTTTTTTTTTCAACTAGTGCTTATTTCGTGAATGGTAACACTTTTTTGTTTTTTATAAAGAGAAGTAGCAATTCAGGCAACAATGCCTATTTCGTCAAGTACCGCGCTACATGCTTTAGGAAAGGAATAGAGAAGAAATGAGACAGGTGAGGAAAGTAGAAGGATAGTCACGGAAATTAACTGCCGTATAAAGACAGCATAGCGACCAGTGACCATGCCTTCATCACTGAGCAGCCCCACCGACAGTCAATTTTTATTTGTAGTGAAAAACACCAAAGTCTTTGTTGAGAATCGAACCCACAACCCCCAGTCATGTAAGCTAGCACACTACATACTAGCCTACAGGGGCACCTAACACTTAGCTCATGTTTGATTTGACAGATAATTAGTTTTATCCTTCCGCTGAACAATTATGGTTGTGTATATGCTTGAACAACGCTTCGCTAGGTGGGCCTGCGATCGACTTACAGAAGATGCCGATTTTGCAAAAAAAAAATAACTTTTCAGATGAAGCTCATTGCTCTTGGCGGGTATGTAAACAAGCAAAATTGTCGCCCAGAATTGGGCCACAGACAACCCGCACGCATTTGACGTGATAAGGTTTACATCTGTACCTGGCCGTGAGCCCTAATCAGATGGTGGCCATTGCCACTGTGGATGGTATGTAGCGCCATCCTCGCCCTAGAAGGCCTTCGGATACGTATATCCTCCGGTCATTCCTAGTTGCAACTTCAAAAGCCCGAAGTAGGCCGCAGCCTTCACTCCTTGCTAAAGAGTTGGAGACTATCTAACTCCTGATCCAGAACGCATGAAGTTTAATATAATTAAGAACACGACGGTATTCATACTCACTGGACCTGAACCATTAATTGTGCTCATTGTGAATGATCCGACCCACAAACTCAAACGAGGGCCTCGAAACACACAGCCACCACGATACCCTTAAAAAGGGCCAACCTCAATAATCAGCCAGAGAACAGCTAAATGCCTAAGGAGACAAATAGCGGAACTCTGCGGGCCACTGGTTCCCGTGGAAATATAGTGGATTGTCCAGGTGACTCCTACTAGCCTTGAAGGGGCCTGGGCTCCCTTTTACCCCGCAAGACACCAGTCTAGATGGAAGTAGTAGGATCCATAAAGACTATCATGTGCCCCCGGGGGGGAACACGCACGCATTTATTGAAAAGCCGATGCATCCAAAAGGAGTCACTACTGTTTGGTGCGGATTTTGGTCCAGAGGCAGCATAATTGGGCCATTTTTCAGGAGTGGCCGTTACAGTCAATGGCGAACGTTATCAGGCCATGTAGAACAAATTTTTGTTCACAAAAATTGAAGAGGAGGATATTGGCAACATTAGGTTTCAATAGGACGGCATTACGTGTCGCACAGCCGAAGCTGCACTCGATGTTTTGCGTCCTATTTTTGAAGATCGCATTATCAGTCGCAGAGCTGATGTCATTTGGTTACCTCGGAGCTACGTATTGACACCGTTGGACTATTTTATTTGTGGGGTGCCGTCAAAGATAAGTGTTACGCCGAGAAACCAGATACAATTGACGCTTTACCGGACAATATTTGTGAAGCCATTGGTGAAATACAGCTTTACAAAACCGATAACGTGCTTAAAATTTTGACAGATTGTGCAGGCTACTGCATGACCAGCCGAGGCAGCCATTTGAATGAAATTATTTTCCATTTGAGAAAACATTCAGTAGTTTTGTTTACAGCATTTAAAACAAGAAAAAACGTTTTTTGGCGGACCCTATATCAGTTATTCACACTTGAGAATTTTTATATACATTTTGTTGCTAAATATTCGATATTTGTTTTATTTAGTAAAATTAAATAAAAGCAAAAAATGAAGTCTTCTACAAAAGATGGATTTAAAAGCTTCAAGCACCAGCTGGCATTTTATTTGGAATTTAATTATTTTCTCTAGTTGGTCGGTCGGCTGTTAAATTTACTAACACAACACAAACAACAAACTCCCATAATTTTAAAATCAAATCAAACAAAAAGCATCGACATAAACAGTGAAATAAAGCAAAAAAAAGGAAACAACAACAATATACAACAGAATACAACAAAACAATTGGGAGCAAAAAAAAATAAAATAAAAAAAACTTTACATGATGAAACCACACACCGTGAAATGCGAACAATACTTAACACAACTAACAGAATAGTGATGATGAAGATGATGATCAGTGATCAGTATTTGGAGCAAAGGGATCGGTGGTGAATCCTTACATTCATTTAATTCTTGAACTCACACGAAGCACACATATTTCCAGCGCCCATTTAAAAAAAAAAACGAACATTGAAATAATTTCAGGTCGCCTTCAAAAACGTTAAAAATAAATAAAAACGCACAACAACAAAAATAGGATTTAAAAAACAAAAAACACAAGATGACAATACTATGTGGCGTACTATTGCATTAATACAAAAGTGTCGTCTTAGTTGTTGTCATGGACGGAACTCTACTAACAAATCATAAGAAATCACAAACAATGAAAAGCAACAACGACAGCAACAACAACAGCGAATACATTAACTTTCAAAAGTGATGATATTGAACTGATGGTTTGAATGGGCCGCCACCGCCGCCGCCGACACTCTGTGATCGTCACTGTTATTATTCAACGCATAATAATTTGAAATTCGGTTTTTTGATTTAAAATGCAATTACAATTTTGAATTTTCTCCACTCGAATCAGAGACGACGGCCAAATAAAACGATACAACGCAACAAATTCATCAATAAAACATTTATGGGCAAAAAAAAAAATAAAATAAAATAAAAAAAATAAAATAAATAAGAAATAAAAAATAAAACCGAAGAAAAAAAATGATTTTAAACAAAAGAAAGAAGAAGAAGAATTTAAAAACCAGTTGTGAACATTTTTACTCGTTCATATGCGAATTGTTAGCAACATTTCAACTAACGACTACAACTGACAATTATAGTTCAAGTTGTTGTTGCTTCTGCTGCTACTGTTGTTGGCTACTTTTTCAAAGGTACTTGTTTATGATCCTCTACAATTCCTGAATCAAATCTTATTCTAAATTTCGATAATTTTTTTATTTTTAATTTCTACACCCTTTTTCAGACTCACTTAATGTGATTAACACTTTAGTGTTTTAGTAACATCACTCACATCAGTCACATCTTGTATTTTCGCTCTTTTCTTAAAACAAAAAAAAATGTTAAATGCACTGGGCTGCCATATGCACCCTAAATTACTAAAGTTACTATTGCCTTCGGGTGTTTTTTATAGAGGTATAGAGCTTTGAAATGGATTTTATTCCAATTTGAAATAAAATTTACTTCGAAAGATAATCTTCTGGTATTAATATGAGCGCCATGATTAGCTTGGACATAGTTTAATCTGTGGTCATATATCGGCAGTAAGAAGGTGCCCCTGTAGGATAGTAGGTAGTGTATAAGGGGGTTGAATATGGGGGTTGTGGGTTCAATTCCCAACGAAGACCTTGGTTTTTTTCACTACAAAAATAAAAAAAAATTGACTGTCGGCGGGGCTGCTTAGCGATGAAGGCATAGTCACTGGTCGCTGTGCTGTCTAATTATACGGCAGTTTTTCGACTATCCTTCTAATTTCACCATCTGTTTCATCTCTTCTCTATCCCTTTCCTAAAGAATGCAGCACGGTACTTGACTAAATAGGCATTGTTGCCTGTAGTGCTACTTCTCTTAATAAAAAAAAAATAATGTGGCCAAGCTTGTCCTCCAAGTGGTCATTTCTTTCGGGTTTAATGCCGTAGATTAGCGTCTTCAAATATCCACACAGCAAATAGTTTAGTGGCATACGAACTGGGACCGAACATGGAAACTATAAACAGTTTTATTGAAACCAGATCTCCTACACACCATGAATATTCAATTGATGAATGAAAAACTCAATAATCATGACTCCATAGCGCTCATTAGTGGCTCTAACATTCTGACCAGCATCATTTGTTAAAGAAGTATGGACTCATGATTCCAACAGCCCATAAAATACAGCAAACAACCAGTTTTTTTTTTAATGTAACGCTGTCTCAACCTACACTTCAGATTTATGGTCACTCCAAATACGGCAGATCTGTTTACTGACATAAAAATGAGCTTTTATCGCCAAACAAAATTCATGGATCGCAATCAAGTGCAATATTGTTTTGCACTCAACGTGCACAATTTGGAGGCGTTTTTTTTAAGGCGTCAGGCTATTCATGCTGAAAAGCCACATAACAAAATAAATAAATAGCCGCCATTAAAAAAAAATTCTATACCTCTATAAAAACACCCTTTAGAATTATAATGTCCACTACATATCCATTGCCTTTCGCAAATAGCATATTATAATTCCTTTACCCAAATCAAACGATGATTACCGACCATCGAACATCTTTCGAACATGTTAACAAGTATGATCATCTGCTATCCAACAGGCAATCCTATTTTTCGTTTTAATCATAGCTGTATCATAGGCCTTGTAGAAATGAGTGAAAACCTTACGGCGGAAAAATGGAAAATGGCAATACTAAGTTTTTAATACTTTTAAATCACTCAAAATTTTTCTTCTTTTCTGGCAATATCTGCCAGATTTATAACCTTCTACTTTCCGAACCGTATATAATCGGCTTGTGTAAACGATATATTCTTGAAAAGTGTCCCAGGGGTCTGTACTTCTTCTTTTCGTTGAACGCTAATAATCTACTGAATCAGCTCGATGCTCGAATTCTCAAGCCAACAGGGTTCAATTTTAATCAATAACTGAAGCCTAAGGACTATTTTAAGCCTCTTCATACACCGAATGATGTGATAAGGTTTACATCTGCACCGGCAGTAAGCCATAATCCACTGAATGAATGAAAAGCAACGCCATTCACGCCCTAGAAGGCCTTCGAATCCGTGGATTCTCCGGTCACTTCTAGTAGCAATTTCAAAAGCTCGAAGTAGGTCGCAGCCTTTACTCCTTGCTAAAGAGTTGGAGACCATCCAACTCCTGGTCCAGAACGCATTAAGCTTAGTGTAATTAAGAACACGACGGCATTCATACTCACTGGACCTGGATCATTCACTGTGTTCATTGTGAATGATCCGATCCACAAACTCAAACGAGGGAGTCAAAACCACAACCACCACGATACTCCCATATAGGGACCAACCTCGATAATCAGCCAGAGAACAGCTAAATGTCTAAAGAAACAAATAGTGAACTCTGGGGCCTACTGATTCCCGTGGAAATATGTGGATTATCCAGATGGCTCCTACTAGCCTTTAAGGGGCCTGGGCTCCCTTTTACCCCGCAAGACACCAGTCTAGATGGAATAGTAGGTTCCAAAAAGACTATCATGTGCCTTCGGGGGGAGTTCATACACCGAATGATTGGTTAAACAGCAAGAAGTATTTTCGTTTCGGACCCGCACTCAGGGGATGAACCCTACACATGCAATTCCTATTTTCCTTATGCCAGAAGTGGGAAATCAGGTTATAGGGAGGAGGCAAGAGGGAGTACTGTTTGTGGACATTCAATATGAACTTTCCTACATTGTAAGTGACAGAAAAGACCTCTAGAGGGAGTTTATTCCACATACGAACTGTTCTGCTAAAAAAACGAATTTTCTCTGTAATAAAAAGCGCGATTCACCGGCTAATCAACTGCGAATGATTGTGCTCTCAACGAAAATCGAGTTAGATGCAAAAACGTTCGAGTTTCGAGAACAAGTTCCCTAATTCCATTAGAGCACTTACCATTGTAGCAACGATAAAATAAAGAAATACAACCCACATTGCGTCGATGCTCCAGAGAATCCATAGAGTTTAAAACCCTACTGTCCTTAATGAGCTTCTTGGTCCTCCACTGTACGCGCCGAGCAACTCCATAATAGACTTTGGAACGCCGGCTCATACATGAGAGTTGTATTTTATCTTTGGATGGATATAGCTGGTATAAATAGTACGAAGATCGGTTGCAGTGAAGTACCTCTTACACCGTTTTAAAAAACCGAGGCATTTGAAAGCTTCTTTAGAAACCTGAAAAATGTGTTAAGTCCATCGAACATCATACTGTTGCTATGGCTGATATAAGTATTACGGAATCGAAATCTTTTAAATACTTATATCAGCCATAGCAACAGCAGCATCACACTTTCACTTCAACGGATTCGCTACCAAATAGAATTGCCACACTTGGGCAAGTAAGACTCCACGAGTGATTTCGGAAAAGTCGATGCATCCACCCAAACTGCGTGACTTGCATCAGGTCATACTTCTTCGAAAATGATAATGGAATTCTTGCAGCCTAAGCCTAGACGATGTAAGGCTTCAACAAAATGCTGCCACTTACCACACAGCGAACAAAGAAACTCACAAGAAACTCAGTGGCCGTGTTATCTCAGGTCATGAAAACATTAATAGGCCGCTGCAATCATATGATTTGACACCTTTGGACTTGTTTCTTTAAAGATAATTAAATGTCAACAAGCCAGATAATGAGGTAACCCGGTAGGAGCATTAGCGATTTTAAACCTCAATTATATTTCCTTTAGTTATAGAAAATATCATTGGATAGAAGTATGGCAGCGTAGGAGTGGCAAGCTAATATTTTGTTTCGCACATAATTGTCTAAGATGCTTCTATCATTGTCTGAAAACTTTTTAGTTTATTTCCACTTAAAATTGAGCGTTTTTGTGGGCCCACCATTTTTTTTTTAAATTTTTTTTTTAAAGAGAAGTAGCACTTCAGGCAACAATGCCTATTTAGTGAAGTAACGTGCTACATTTTTTAGGAAAGGGATAGAGAAGAGATGAAACAGGTGGTGAAAGTAGAAGGATAGTCGGAAATTAACTGCCGTATAAGACATCACAGCGACCAGTGACTATGCCTTCATCGCTGAGCAGCCCCACCGACAGTCAATTTTTATTTTTGTAGTGAAAAAAAAACCAAGGTCTTCGTTGGGAATCGAACCCACAACCCCCATATTCACAAGCTAGTACACTACCTACTAGCCTACAGGGGCACCTTTAAACGAAAGGAGCACCTCTGCACCAAAAATGTAAGAGCCGCAGTATACAGGATTACAGGAATTATTGGGGAAATTGAGGAGTTTAAAAATAAATTTTTCTATAAAATATATAACCGATATGACTATATAAAAAGATCATATATCGAGCAATTGCTTGTTGTGAAGAAGATACTTTTTACGCTCTAATTACCAAGAAAGAAGCTTAAAAGTGGTGATAAGGCCCTGTAGCATTTATCATCTATGGAAAAGTATTTGTGAAAAACTTTTGTTAACGTTATAGCGCTTGTGTTATTATGTCATACAGTCAGACCAGACCCCACCAGACTAGACTAGACCAGATCAGATCATACCGTTTCCTTTAATGTTTGATACAAAAAGTTGCTTCGTATAAATTACAGTTTGAGTTATTTTGATAAAATGCTGTTGTAAATGTTGTAGCAACAATTTTTTGTTGTTGTTGTTATTTGTGCTGTTTTTATTGTAACAGTGCATTGAAACAACAACAACAAAACACTAGTTGCATTGCAAATCAAAAATAAAAAACCACCAGCAACGAAAGTTTCTTTTGTTAAAACAAAAGCTGGGTGACAAGTCGCCAAATAGCCAGTGAGACAGACAGCCAGGCCTAACAACCAAAAAACAAGCAATTGAAGGATAAACGAATGGATGGATAGCTGGATGGCTGGATGGATGGAGTGATTGCTGATTTTAACGCTGGGTCGTTTGATCGTTTGGTCGTAATGTATAATAAGTGGCAGGGACCTCCACTGAAGTTTGCGCTTTACGCGCTATTTGCAACACTACTCTACACGAACATAGATCAAATCACTGAAATCACCGAAACGATGCCATAAAATAAACCAAAAGTAAACCACCACTACAACAACAAAAACAAAAGCAACTACAAACCAATATTAAGAAAAAGTGAATGAGAGATGAGGATCAGATTTTTGTTGTGCCAAAAGATTTATCGATAGTCAAGACGTATTCGTATGTTTTGATTTTCAAGTCATTTATTTTCGATGGATGGATGGATGGATAAATTTATTTATTTATTTATTTATTTTTACAAAGGATAAGTGATTCTTAACAAGGCATCTGAGTTGTAACACGTGCTAGATTATAACGAGATGAACGTTTTTCTACAGAGTAACAAATCTTAAATCATACACAATTATTTTTTCTCTTTGATTTTGCTGGAAAAAAAGAAGAATTTCTAAAATGGCAAAACTGTCTTATTGCATGCCGACCTCAATAAATTTAATTGTATTCACAACATTTGTCATTCTGTTAACCTTAATCGAAATAGACTTTCTAGACACAACACAGTTCGTCAATATTTTTATGTATGAATAAATTTGATTTGACTAGAATTGTGAAGAGAATGGAATTGATTATTTCTTTATGCCGAAATGCATTATTTTCTTTTCTTTTTTTTTAATTTTTAAATAAAACTGACTCTTTTTAAAATTGTTATAGATTTTTTTTCGTTTTTCGTGGTGGGTTTTGTGTAGTTTTTGCCGGCGGCATTTTAAAACAACAAAAGTTTATCTAGCTTTTATAAGCCACTGTGGTCTCTGCTGATTGACGAGTGCTAAGAAGCTGCCGACAATCTTTTTCTTTTTTTTTTTTTGTTAACGTTCATCTTTGTCCCCATCATCATCATCCTTAGAAACAATTGCAACAACTCTGTGTCGTCAATAACAATGAAAATCAACATGACAAACACAGTTACAGTCGTGGATTGTAAGACTTTTCTTAAGCTTCAAATAAACAAAATGTTTCCACTTACTTACACTTTGCCAAGTGCTTAAGATTTGTAACAGCAGCAATGAAATCATATATCGAATATATTCTCGTACATTATTATTTTGAATACCCAGCAAACATTTGCGACAACGATTTTTTATAAACCAAAATGCACAATAATAATTTGCAAATGACACAAAATAAATCGTTTTCAAAAAATTATCTACCATAATTATGCGTTAATGCGTGATATGATCTACGTCGCCACCTAGCGTGTGTCAAACCACTTGGGCGATATGATGTGTACGCCGCACCCTAGGAAGCCGAAGACTAATTTCTAGCAACAGGTTATTCCTAGTTGCAGTTGTGGAGGTTTCGAAGCAGGGTCGCCAACCACCACTCCTTGCTGAAGAGCTGGACACTATCGAACTCCTGGTTCAGAACACATGACAAGCATGCTTACTGGATCCGGATCATTCACCTAATGTTCTTAGTAAAGGTGAGATGATCCTGGTCCCTTAACCAAAATTCATGGGCGCCGCGAAACCACAACCACAACGATACTCCCAAACTCCCGAGCTGAACTCTGGGGCTTACTGATTCCCGTGGAAATAACGTCAAGGTTCCAGTTGACTCTTACTCCCTGCCAGCCTTCAGGGGACTGGGCTGATGGTGGATTTCCATCAAAACATATCAATGTGGCCCGGAGGGATTATGCGTAAACTGTGTGAATAGATTAACATCTGCGCCTGGCCATGAAGCCTTAATCAGATGGTGGATCAAACCACTGCATAATTTGGAAAGTCATGCTCGTCCTAGAAAGCCGAAGCTATAATTCTATGCAACAGAACTTTCTAGTTGCAACTTCGATGATTCCAGAGCAGGGCTGCATATCATCACTCCTTGCTTAAGAGTTGGAGACTTTCCAACTCCTGTCCAGAACACATGTCTAGCATGCTTACTGGATCTGGGAGCATTTCACTAGCTAGGTGTTATTAAAGGTGAAATGAACCCGGCCACCATATAACCATAGACTGTTATGGGGCCGCGAACCCCACAACCACCACGATACTCCCATATAGGGGCAAACCTCAATAATCAGTCAGAGAACAATTAAATGTCTAAAGAGACAGATAACGAACTCTACGAGCCTACTGATTCCCGTGGAAATAACGTGGAGTTCCCAGTTGACCCCTGCTGACTTCAGGGGACTGGGCTCCCTTATACCCCCAGTTGTACAGGTCTAGATAGTCGAGCGTTCTATATAGACCATAAATGTGCCCCCGGGGGGGAGGCGATATGATATGTGCGCCACACCCTAGCAAGCCGAAAATTAATTTCCAGCAACAGGTTATTCCTAATTGCAATTGTGGAGGTTTCGAAGTAGGGTCGCCAATCATCACTCCTTGCCGAAGAGCTGGAGACTATCCAACTCCTGGTCCAGAACACATGACGAACATACTCACTGGATTTGGATTAAAATACATGAGGGCCGCAAAACCACAACCACCACGATACTCCCGAGGGGCCTACCTCAATAATCAGTCGGAGAACAGCTAAAAAGCTAAAGAACCAATTAGCTGAACTCTGGGGTTTACTGATTCCCGTGAAAATAACGTGGAACCTGCAGTTGACTCTGACTCCCTGCCAGCCTTCAGGGGACTGGGCTCCCGATTTTCCCCCGTTGACACATGTAATGACGGCGGACATTTCCATCAAAGCATATCAATGTGGCCCCGGGGGAGAATTATGTGTAAAACAAGATATCGGCGAAAACGTTCGTCACGGCTTCAATGACCTAAACTGTTCAACGAAAGAAGTCTAAAGGTTTCAAATCGTATCGCCGAGATGTGAGATAATACGCCCATTTAATTTCATGTGCAAAAAACTCTTTATTTCGTTTGCTTTGTGGCTGTTTGCACTATCCTCAATTTCTATTCACAAAAAGCTGATTCTTACTCGCGATAAGGAGCACCATTCACGGTAACTGCTTGTGCTTGACCAACTGCTTGACATTTTTGAAGAAGTACAGCCCAATGACGCCGCCAGCCTATACGCCGCATCAAATCAACACTTTTTGTGCAATCATTCGTGAATTCACATTTGCCCAAATGCGGCGATACTGCTTGTTATCAAATCCACTGAAGTAAAATTGTGCTTCATCGCTGAAAATAATTTTCTTTGTTAAGTTACCATTCACGTATGTCTATTCAACTTCCCCCCCTCCCCCGGGGGCACATTATAAGTCTTTATGGATCATACAACCATCTAGACTTGTGTCTTTCAGGATTAAAAGGGAGCCCAGTCCCCTTCAAGGCTTTTAGAAGCCAACTGGACAATCCACTATATTTTCACGGGAAACAGTAAAGCCCCAGAGTTCCGCTATTTTTTTCTTTAGGCATTTAACTGCTCTCTGGCTGATTATTGAGGTAGGCCCTTCGGGAGTATCGTGGTGCCTGTGTGTTTCGAGGCCCTCGTTTGAGCTTGTGGGTCGGACCATTCACAATGAACACAATGAATGGCCAAGGTCAAGTGAGTATGAATGCCGTCGTGTTGTTAATTATATTAAGTTTATTGTGTTCTGGACCAGAAGTTGGATAGTCTCCATCTCCTCAGCAAGGAGTGAAGGCTGCGGGCTTTGGAAGTTGCAACTAGGAGTGGTCGTAGGATATACGTATCCGAAAGCCTTCTAGGGCGAGGATGGCGATACGTTTCATCCACAGTAGTAATGATCCATCATCTGATTAAGGCTTACGGCCAGGTGCAGATGTAAATCTTATCACAACTATTATCTATTCAACTACCCCTGAAGGCATGCAGTTTTGGTGCAACCTTCCCCATCTTGACATGTGCGTCTAGTGGTAAAAGATGGCACCAGTTGCCTAGGCTAGCAGGAGCCTGAAAATGCAAGGATTGGACACTCGAAGTCTGAAGAGTCATTTACAAACTAATACCATGGGAATCAGTACGGCCTTGTATTGGTTATTGTTATAGCCTTTCGGGAAGTAACGTGGTGACTGCGATAGAAATCCAAAAATCACGGGAAGGTGTGGTTTTTTCCTATCCAATATGCGGTTACATTGCAAGAGAATTTTATTATGCTGGGAGGCGACGGGAGTTTTAGATAAGCTGCGGCTTTCAAGCAAGGATTGGTAATATGGCCCTGCTTCTAAAATTTCCACCTGAGATGTGTCAGGCACCTTGGGGACGTTGATAAATATAGTATTTCATGCAGTGGAAAGACCACCACGGTCAGATTAAGTTCATACGGCTAAGTGCTGACGTTAATCTGTTTTAGTATCTGTCTTTGCAGCACATGATTCGGCGTATAGACGACGCTTGAAATGGTTAGTAGACTTCAGCTCTTGAGCCATTTGAACCTTGCAAGCGTGCAAAATTCAAGCCTTTATTCGAAATCCGCATCAGTAATATTCTTGATGGGTACGACGACAGCAAGTCTGTTATCGATAGCAAGAGAGAATTAAATCTTTTTAAAAGTTATAAACTATAAAAGCTTTTAAGTTTAATCCAACAATTTAGACATCTTGAAACGTACGTAAAAATGTTTGCTGGGTAAAAAGATAAAATTTATTGCATATATGTATGTGTATATATGGATTGCATGCCATCAAAGGTTTCAAGCCACACAACACTGATATCGATATTGAGACAAACTTGAATTGACGGATTAACCTTTTTTGTCAATTCGACTTTTCTGTTTTCAGTTTTGTGTTAATAAATTTATTGTTTGTGTTGTGTGTTGTGTTGTGTTGCGTTGTGTTGTATGTCCTCTTTAAGTAAATGTTGCTACAAATCTTGTTATGTAGTTTTATTAGGGTAAAAGAGACGTAAGCATGTATGTACTTATTACGTTAATTTCCCAGCAAACAATTTTGTGTATTTTACTCGTGGTACCTTAATATAAAGAAGTTGATGTTGTTGTTAGTGTGTTTTTCATAGATAAGCTAAGCAAGTACTAAAATGCGCCATTCTGTTTATCCACAAATCCATTCAAATGAAAATGTGCCTCGTCACTCATTATGATTTTTTCATGAAAATCGGGGTTATCATGGGCGAGCTGTAACATCCTATTGGCATATGTACGCCGGCGTAAATAGTCTTGTGGAAGAAGCTCCTTTATCAATTGAGTCTTATATGGAAACAAATGCAAATCCTTGTGCAAAATTGTGGCCAAAGTTGTTCTTTGAAGACCAAGCTCCTGAGCACGGAGTCGAATTGAGGTTGATGCAAAGTTTTGAACAATTTCTTGAGCAGCAGTAATATTTTTAGCGGATCTTGCAGTAGGTTGTGGTCCATAGTCCATACGGCCTATCACCTGCAGACCCTCTTTCTTCAAAATCATTCACCATACGATAAATAGTGCGTTTTGTTGGCTCGTTAATTCTCCCAAAAATTTCATGTAACTCTCTCATCGTCACAGTAATCGATGATTGATTTTGATAAAATATTTTAACGATTTAAACAGGTGGGCTTATCGAATATTTTTCCATAATAAATTTACCAAGTGTCTACTTCACGACTGCCAAATATAAACTGTCAAGAGTAATGTTTACCAAAATGGCGACAAAATAAAATAAAGTAAAATACCTTTCCGACGGACATTCTGTATTATATTGATTGAACTAAAACTTTGCCAATCTCATAGCACATCTCCTGGCACATTTTAGGAGAGCATCCCACTTTTTTTTATCTCATATATCTTGTCACCACCCTAATATTCATGGTATTTTGGGATTTGCTTAAAACACTTAAAAGCTTAACGCTCTGAACTTTCATTAAGTTAAATGAACCCGAGCTTCTTAAGAGTTTTGATCTCGAGGCTCTTACCGATCATTACACATTTCTTCAACTCTATTCTCACGAAATCCAATTTTTCAAGGGAATGGAAATCCTCTAGGATTATCCCTATCCCTAAGACCGATAGCTATTCTACCGTTTTTATCAAAAGTTGTTGAAAATATCCTCAGCAATCAAATGAATGACCATCTCACACGGAATAAATTTTTTTATTTGGGTACGGTTTTCCAGATGGCAAACAGCCGAAACCGGTTTGTTCACAAACCAAATTTGACGAGGGTCGACGGAAAACCCTACCCAAATAAAAGTAACTTTAACCCCGTCGGAAAGTCCAAGCACATATCGAATAAATTTTTATCCGTGGCTCAAACTGGTTTTGTTAGAGGCAGCAGCTGTATAACGGCTTCAGTGGATGTGGTCGAGAGCCTCAGATCTGATTTCGACATTAACAAAGTGGGTTTCTTGATTCTACTGGATAACAGTAAGGCGGTAGATCACTCTATCATGTTAATGAAACTGCGTAAGTTATTTTATTTCTCAAGCTCGGTGCAGTCTAATATCCTCCTATTTGATTTACAGATGTCAAATAGTGAGTGTTGATGATAGGAAATCTAAACCGCTTGTAGTTAGTTAGAGGAATACCACAGGGCTCTATATTGGTTTCACTTCTTTTCTATCTCTACATAAATGACCTACCTGACATTTCTAAAAGCAGGATGCAGGATGTAGGATGCATATGTATGCTGATGACGTGCAGGTTTATAACAGTAGCTGGATTAATGACGTTCCTATATGTGTGAATGGGATAAATGATCGGATTTGCACATGATCAATCGCTGGGCCATGTCTAATGGATTCTATATCAATGCTTCGAAGTCGAAATGTATTGTCCTCTCGAAAGCTAGGAGAACTCTGGTCAACATTAATGTGAGAAGTGATAGGAATGTGATCGAATTGGTAGAATCGGCATCCAATTTGGGCGTAATTTCTAATAATAGAATGACCTGGACTAATCACATTAATTTTGTCATTGGCAGAGCTTACAGTGAAATTCGCATCCTATGGTCATTAAAGGACTCTACACCGTTTGATATTCGCATGCTTTTGGCAAAGACTTACCTGATCCCTTCACTTTTTTATGGCTGTAAAATCTATGCCAATTGTGACAGTAGGGAACAGCGCAGACTGAAAGTCGCATATAACAATATTGCGCGTTATACATTTCAGAAAGACCGTCGTGATCATATCTCATCACACTCTAATTTAATTTTTGGAATGGCATTCGATGATCTTTTAAAATTTATAAGTGTCTAATTTTCTTGCACAGGATCATCACCTCGGAACGACCATCATATCTATTTGATGGGATAGTTTTTGCAAGATCTCATCGTGGTAGGTATACTATCCAGCGTCTGTTATCCCAACGCCAGTTTTTCATAAATGCAACCAGTCTTTGGAACTCTTTGCCAAATTCTATACAGCAAATAGGCAACGCAAATTTTTTTTGAAAAGGAGCTTTATAAATCATTTAGTTCTATCCAACCTTGACTTAATATTTATGTTAACACTTTTATATATCATTTCTTTCGTTTAGTTATATATTTTCTAGTTATAACTTTATTATTTATTTATTTATTTATTTCATTTCGATTTCTCCACTTCCTGTACAACAAGATTGTGTCTTATATTTATAGTACAGGAACGTACAATATTACAATAGTATTCTTAAGATACAAAAAACAAAAAAAAATAGAAAAAATAAAAAATTATAAAATAGTTTAGGTGAAATAATTATATAGAAATTTCCTAAAATCGTTAGCATTGCTATTCATTTGCTGACTTAGTGGAAGACTATTCCAGAGACGAGCGGCATTAATATAAAATTGCCATTCGGATACGAGGCAGTGATGACGAGGCAAAATAATAAGAAACGTATTTTTTCAAACAAATATTTGGGCGTTCTTGTCACAATTATTTTATGCAAAAATAAAAGGGTACGAACCTTTATTAGTCCCTGAAAAGAGATTCCAAGAAGATTGTTGGAGACATGTGATATATGATCAAATCTTCTGAGTTGATAGACATATCTAACGATATTATTGAACATAACTTCAAGCTTGTTCCTACTGACCGACTCACAGCATCCAAACAACTCACATCCATAAGTTAAAGCGGGTATAAGATACATTCTAGCAAGCAAGATTCGTATCCTCAAAGGTGTAAAATATTGTGTTGACCACAGAGCTCGAAGCTTTATAAACAATTGACCTGCCAGCATATTCACATGATCAGTCCATGTTAATCTATTATTAAATACAATACCGAGGTTTTTAGCAGATTTAACAATCACAATTCTCTCGTTGTTCAATACAATATCATGTGACAGTACGGGCTGCAAACCCCTTTTACATATAACGATGCATTTCGACTTAGATGGATTTAGGTAAAGCCCATTTGCATTCGCCCAAAGGTAAATTCTATCCAGATCATCGTTTAAGGAGGATATGCTGGAGTCAATATCCCGAACAGAGCTACTTAGTGTTAGCTGCACATCATCTGCATATAAGTGTATACCGCAGCTAGAGAGTTGTTTCGGCAGATCATTCACATAGAGTGAAAATAGTAGCGGTCCTAGAATGGACCGCATTTATCTCATTCTATACCTGTGTATTGTTAATGTTCTATTTTTAGATTTAAGTTTTAAATTAACTCAATTTGTTTATGTTAAGAATCAACAGCAGCGTTACTTATAAGATGTTATCATCTTGTTGTGCTAGTTGTTTAAAGAATAAAGAATAATAATAATAGAAAAAAATTAAAACAAAACTGCTGTAAAATTGTTCACTGGGTTTATTTCCATATTTCAGCTTTTTTTTGTGGGCAAATTTAATAATTATAATTGCAATACGTTTTCGTTTTTATAACTGTGTGTGTGTGTGTGCGTGTGTATGTGTGTGTGTGTGTGCGTAAAACATTCCAATCTTTGATTTGCAATGATGTGTTACAATAATCCAGAAATACTAAAAATGACAAACATTCCCTCTCACATTCATAATCCGATACAATGAGTGACACTCTGCGCTGCTTACAAATAAGCAAACAAACAAACCAAACAATCAAACTGACAGACAACAAGTCTCGGCTATTCTGGCTTTAAGCTGGTGGGTAACAGAAGGAAAAAAAAACGATCAAATAAAATAAAATAAAAATGTATTCGAATGTGCATATTGCTGATGTTGTTGGTGCTCGCTGTTCGGTGTTCGGTGCTCTTGTTAACAATATGGATGAATACATAACTTTGCGTTCAATATAAGAGCAAAACATTTAAACGAGATCATTAAAAGAAATGAGTCAAAACAAAAGAAAGAAAAAACACAATTCAGAAAAAATTAACCACCACGTTGCTGTTGATGATCTGTTTGCTGCTGATGATGTCTGCTTTTCGCCAAGAAATTCTCATTAAGTTTACATACACTAATGCATGCATGCACGCATGCATACACGCATGCATACACGCATGCCAATTTCCCAATTTGCAATCACTAAGCAAAAAAAAAAAAACAATAATATTGAGCGTTAAATTGCCAATCAACAACAATTACAGCGGCAAAGTACTCGTATTAATGCAAGTGTTGGTATGTGTTTGTACGCAAAAGCTCTAGAGTGACTCGTTTTATTTATTTATTTTTTATTTTTTTGGTTTGTTTTTTGTTCTGCCTGTCTTAAAGTAAATCTACAAATACGTTTAATTAATAGCCCAGTTATGGTATAATTACGAATTGAATATTGCAAACATCAATAATAACATCACGTTGATTAATGAAATCATTAACTGATGTATGATAAAATGCAATAACAAATCACAAAATTATAATAATAAAATAATACACACGCAAACACACGCACACAAACACATAACGTCTTGTTAACTATGTTGATGCACAATTTAAATCTTGTTAATACAGAATTAAACATCTTAAAAATAATAAAAACAGCTATTTGTGTTATTTGCTATTCTGACAGACAATCAGACAGCAAGATTGTCAGCGACAAAAAAAGAACAAAAATTGAAATGAAATTTGTTTGTAGTTTTAATAGCGGCATGCAACAACAAACAACAACAACAAAAAATAATAATAATAATATTAAATAAAAAACTAGTGCGGTTGTAGGTTATATTGACTAACTACAGCATAACAGCAAAACGACGAATAGAGAGAGAGTCTCACTGGCTATTTAAGGCATTCACGGCACACTTCAAGCAGTTGCCGCTTACCATATTTGTGAACATCCCTGGAGCAAACTTCAAACTGATTTGCTGACTGCTTGTTTAACAGTAGCAGACATGAGGACCACCCAAGCAGCGTAATTAGCTAGACTGTCTAAACTAAACTTAAAACCAAAAACTAAAAGCGACAAAATATAACGAGTTCGATCGTTCGTTCAACATGATTTAGTTGGCTCATTTAAACTAAAAGCAAAAAACAAATATTATTTTATTTTATAAATATAATTACAGTACAAATATACATACATACATACATGCATGCACACACACATATACACATACATGCGTACATGCATGCATACATACATATAGACATGCACACATACATAAACCAGCTGATAAAATCAAAGGAATCGGTGAAGTATCTTGGTGTTGTGTTGTATAACAGGCTTTCTTTCAGGACGCACATCAAGTACGCGGTCGGGAAAGCATCAAGGACACAACTGGCCTTGTCCCGGATGCTTCCGAATATCGGTGGTCCTGGATATGGGCGCAGAATACTACTGTCGCGAGTGGTCAGCTCCATTCTTTTGTATGCTGCCCCGATTTGGGCAAGGACCTTGGACAGTGAAAGGAATAGGAGAAAAATAGCATCGTTGCAGGGTCATAAGCGGCTTCAGGACAATATCGGATGATGCCGCGTGCGTCTTGGCCGGAATGCTACCTGCTGATATAATGGCAGACGAACTCAGAAGAGTGTTCCTTAGGCGAACTATGGATCGCGAAAGGGTGAGGCGTATAAAAGAAGAGGAAAGAGCTACATCAGCGGCTCTATGGCAGACTAGGTGGGACAATTCTATGAAAGGTAGATGGACATACAGGCTAATCCCTGACATCCGCTCGTGGATATCGCGGCCGATAGGAGACTGTGGTTACCACGTTACGCAGTTACTGTCGGGTCAAGGAGGCTAGCGTCAGTACCTCCACAGGCAAGGGCACGACAGCTCACCTCTTTGTCCGGTATGTCCAGGGGTGAACGAGGATGCGGAACATGCAGTTTTTCACTGTGGACGCTTCTCAGAGGAGAGACAGTCGGCGAATATACCAAGCCCAGAAGACCTAATTTACCATATGACAGCTTCGGAGAGAAGATGGCATGAAATCGTCTCATTTGTGATAGCTGTTCAGGCAAACCTCCGAAGAGCAGAGGCACAGAGAAAGGCCCATAGGGCCGCTTCCTGAATATAGTATAGTTATTGCCAACCAGCCACGCGAAGTAATACCTAACGGCAGTCCCGCGGGGAGAGTGGTGGAATAGTGCAGGGTGTGGGTTTAGCACGTAGGCGCTTCCCGGAACCGAGTATTTGGGTGCGAATCGTGCATGCTGTTATCCCTTGATATCAGTATCTTAAGAAGATTCCTTGGCGCGACCGAAAAAAAAAGAACATATATACACATTAACATACATACATACATACATACATGTATGCATACATACACATATACGCATACATACATACATACATATATACATACATACGTGTATACATGCGTGATAAGATTTACGTCAGCACCCAGCTGTGTAAGCCATAACCTGACAGTGGATCATACCACTGTGGATGAAATGTAGCGTCATCCTCGCCTTAGAAGGCCTTCAGATACGTATAGCCTCTGGTCACTACAAGTTGCAACTTCAAAAGCCCGAAGCCGGCCGCAGCCTTCACTCCTTGCTGAACAGTTTGAAACTATCCAACTGCTGGTCCAGAACCCATTAAGCTTAATGAAATTTAAAACACAATCGCAATTATGCTCACTAAACCAGGAACCATTCATCGATCCGACCCACACAACTCAAACGAGGGCCTCAACACCACAACCATCGCGATACTCCCGAAGGACCAACCTAAATAATCAGTCAGAGAACAGCTAAAAGGCTAAAAAGACAAAAATCTGATTTTCCATGAAAATATAGTGGAATTGTCCAGTTGGCTTCTGTTAGCTTTGAAGGGGACTGGGGCTCCGTTTTACCCCTAGTGACTTGCGTGATAAGATTTACATCTGCACCTGGCTGTAAGCTTTAATCAGATGGTGGTCAAACCTTTGGGAATGAAAAGCAACATCATTCTCATTCTAGGAAGCCGAAGACTAATTTCTAGCAACCGGTCTTTCCTAGTTGCAATTTCGAAGGTTTCGAAGCAGGGTCGCAAACTACTGCTCCTTGCTGAAGAGTTAGAGACTACCCAACTTCTGGTCCAGAACACATGACAAGCATGCTCGCTGGATTCGGATCATTCACCCATTGGTGTTATTAAAGATGAGATGATCCTGGCCCCCTAATCAAATTCATTAGGGGCCGCGAAACACACAGCCACCACGATACTCTTGAACGGCCTACCTCAATAATCAGTCAGAGAAACAGCTAAAAGGCTAAAGAGACAATTAGCGGAACTCTAAGGCTTATTGATTCCCGTGGAAATAACGTGGAGTTTCGAGCTGACTCCCTGCTGCCTTCAGGGGACTGGGCTCCCTTATACCCCCGAAGAGCACAAGTCTAGATGGTTAAGTAATCCATAAAGACTGATAAATTGGGACTCCCGGTGACACATGTAATGATGGTGAGATTCCGTGAAAACATATCAATGTACTTCGGGGGGCGGGTCACATGCATACACACACATAATAGAGAGTGTCTGCTGTGCCGCCATTTTGGTACACATTATTTGGCAAGCGTAGTGTAGACATGTGAAAAATTTATTATTGAAAAATATTCGTTAAACCAACGTGTTTAATTATTCAATTATCGATTACTGTGACGATGAGAAAGTTATGTGAAATTTTTGGGAGAATTAACGGGCCAAAAAAAGGCACTATTTATCGTACAGTAAATGATTTCGAAGAAAGAGGTTCTATAGGTGTAATGGACCATTGGACTATGGACCACAATGTACTATAAGATTCGCTGAAAACATTACTGCTGCTCAAGAAAGTATTCAAAACCATTAATCAACCTCAATTGGACGTCGTGCTCAAGAGCGTGGTCTTCAAAGAACAACTTTGGTCACAGAATTTTGCACAAGGATTTGCATTTGTTTCCATATAAGATTCAGTTGACACAACAGCTCCTTCCACAAGACCATTTACGCCGCCGTAAAAATGCCAATGGAATGTTTTAGCTCGCCGATAACAACCCCGATTTTCATGAAAAAATCTTAATAAGTGACGAGGCACATTTCCATTTGAATGGATGTGTTAATAAACAGAATAGTCGGTTATGGGGAATGGGAAACCCTCAAATTATTCAACAGTCACCTTTGCATCCGTTCAAAGTGACAACCTGGTGTAGTTGGGAGAAATCATTGGACCCTACATTTTTGAAGATGAAAAGGGCATAACGACAACTGTGAATAGGGACCGATATCGTATTATGATCAAAAACTTTTTAGCGCCACTACTGCATGCTTTGGGCTTGATTAACCTGTGGTATCAACAAGACGGTGCCACATCGTATAGAGTCAGGCAGGATTTTAATGGAATTACTGCGAGACCTCTTTCCATTAGAAGTTATTTCAAGAAATGGTGATGTTGATTGGCCTCCCCACGGTCGCCTGATTTGATTGCTGCGCACTTCTTTTTGTGGAGAGATCTGAACAGCAACCTTTATGCAAACAAATTAGAAATGCTAGAGCAACTTAAACAAAATAGTCGTGATGAATTTAATGAAATACCGGGTGAAATGTGTGAGAATGTAGTGAAAAATGTGCTCAAAAGGGCTCTCATTTGTGAGGCTAAAAGAGGCGGACATTTATCTGATATTGCTGACATTAAATAAAAAATTTATCTTTCATTTAAACAAATTAGTATACCTTCCCGACGGACACCCTGTATATGCAAGTATGTACACATATTTTTCTTTATTTACATATGACGTATGTACGTATGTAAAAATAATTACTGCGTGAATGTTTGATTTTTCGTATTGCGTCAAAGTCCCAACAGCATGAGCTGAAATCCCAAAGCAACCCCCAGATAAAACGATTTATCCATTAACAGCAAGAAAATCCATAAAAAAAGAAAAGAAAATTTATCAAAAAGCACCCTGTTTTTCAAAACAAAAACATTTTTGATTTCTGCAGACCTCTTAAATTTTGGGGCGGGTGTAGAGGGGGTGATGAGCAAAACGGAAGCTTAATGACAAGAAAGAGGATGTTGAAGAAAGGTGTTTTTCTCTTCTGTCCCTTTGAGTACTTTGAATAATGAAAGACTCACATGTTATTGAGTTTAACACAGAGCTAACGGTCAAAAAAACATATAAAAATATTGCGGTTGTTTTCTTAAGCAACAATAACAGCAGACAATTTAAACTCAAGAGAAGCAACAGGAGTTGTTTTTTTTTAACTTCTTGAAGAACTTTCTCTGAACTGAAAGCAAAAGTTTTTAAGAAGTTGAAAATATTTAGAAAAGCTTTTAATTTACATGGTGTCATCAAGCACAAGCACAAGAGACCAAACAAATGTTTTTTTTTGTTCCAAAATAGAAATAAAGAAGAAGAAGAAAGGAAAACAATTTAGTGGTTTGATGAATATGAAGACAAATTGGGAAGCAAGAAAATCTTAGAAATTTCTCTAACAAACAATGCGTTACAAAAGCTTTTTAAGCTCAAGAAAAATAATAAAAAAAATAGACACAAAAACAATGGCGTTGCAAATGTAACTGTATCTGTCTGTATTATTGTATTTCCATTTTTTCTTCCTTTTTTTGTTTTTTGCCTCATTTTCAATTACATACATGTGTATGTGTGTTTGTGTGTGTGTGTGTCTAAATATTTTACTACTAAATTGTAAACGTTTTCGGTTTTTTTTTTGTTGTTTGTTGTTTTTTACTTGAAATCCTCTTTTAATCGGTTAAATTTTATAAGAAAGAATTCATTTGTATTCAAAAACGTTTCAAATGAAAATGTTTCTTTCACCTTTTAAATTAAAAAAAGGTCAATTTAAAATTATTTTCACATTAAAATCACGTTCTTTAGAAAACTCATTACGCACCTCATTGATTTCAGATTTGATTTATTTAATTCGTTAATCGTTAATAATGGCAAACAATTGCAGGGTTGGACAAACATTATCGATTTCTATTGATTGTTATTGAAATATCAAATTTTTCAACAAGAAGTTTGTTTTTCAATTGTGGCACCACCCAACAACATGATTGTTGTGACATTTCGTTTTTTGATGTATTCGTAGTAGATGCATTGCCAATTGTTACAATGAATTCCGCCTAATTAAAAAAAAGTCTCATCACTTAAAAAAGAACTCACTGAACAGGGCATTTTAAATGTTTTAGCAGATCTCAACATCAATAAGTCTCCTGGGCCGGACGTGATTCCAGCACTGGTCTTGAAACAGTGCTGTTGGATGCCAGCATGTCCGTTATTATGACGGTGAATTTCCAAAGTTTTGGAAGATTGTTAATGTAACGCCAATCCTCAAAAAAGGTGAGGCTAACAACCCTTAAATTACCGCCCAATTGCAATTTGAACTACACTTTCCAATGCCATGAAAAATATGATTAATTTTCATTTTGTGAGTTATGGTTTCCATAGGGAGTGCTCTATGGGTGACTTGCTGACTTTCCTAGCGGAACAATGATCCAACTCCATATATCATTTTGGAGAGATTAAGGTGGTGGCTCTAGATATTTCCAAGGCATTTGATAGAGTGTGGCATGATGCACTTCTGTCCAAAACTTGTTGCTTGTTTTTGTGCCGGTGATAATTTCTCCAGATTCATATGGAGTTTTCTCAGGAATCGCACAATAGCAGTTGTTATAGAGGGCATTTCATCAAACGAGAGGGATTTCTTTTTCTAAATGACCTTTAACAAACTTTCAATAGACCCAACCAGTTGGGGGTGAGTTCTAAAAGGCGAAACATGATTGTTATGCTCAATCACAATCTCGCAAGGAACTCCAAACGGGGTCGGGCAAATAGAGTCAATTTTAATGCCCCTAAGACACGATGTTCTATGCATACGAAGTTCTATGTTCTAACGCATACATCTGTGTTCGGAAATGGTGCTGCAACTGTTACTATGGGTGATATAAATATTACGAAATTGGAAGCTCTTGATAACCTTGGCATGAAAACCCAGTATGATGTTCGATGGCCTAAACACATTTTTTCAGGTTTCTAAAAAACCTTTCAACTGCCTTGATTTTCTAAAACGATGTGAGAGATACTTCACTCCACTGAGACAGAATTGAGGTTCAAAATCGTTAATGCGCCTACCGGGTCACCTCATTCTCTGGCTCTTGAATTGTTTTTGCCTTGTTGACATTTAATTTTTTTTTTAAATATCTCTGAAGAAAGAAGTCCAAAGGTGTCAAATCATATGATTACAGCGGCCTATCAATGTTTTCATGACCTGAGATAACACGGCCACTAAGTTTCTTCGTTCGCTGTGTGGCAAGTGGCAGCATCTTGTTGAAGCCGCACATCGTTATTATCATTTTTGAAGAAGTATGACCTGATGCCAGTCAAGCAATTATTCTGGGCGAATGCATCGACTTTTCAAAAATCACTCGTGGATTCTTACTTGCCAAAGTTTGGCAACTCTGTTTGGTAACGAATCTGTTGAAGTGAAAGTGGTGCTGCATCTGTTGCTATGGCTGATATAAGTATTACGGAATCGAAAGCTCTTATTTCAGTATGATGTTCGATGGCCTAAACATATTTTTCAGGTTTCTAAAAAAGCTTTCAAGTGCCTCGGTTTTTTAAAACGGTGTAAGGGATTCTTTACTACACCCGATCTTCGTACTATTTGTAATATCTATGTCCGTCCAAAGATGGAATACAACTCTCGTGTATAGGCTAGCACTCCAAAATCTATTTTGGAGTTGCTCGGCCGTGTACAGGAGAGGACGAAGGGGCTTATTGTGGACGGTAGGGTATCCAAGTCTATTGATTCTCTAGAGTATCGACACAATGTAGGTTGTATTTCAGTGTTTTCTTTTTATAAAGAGAAGTAGCACTTTAGCCAGCAATGCCTATTTAGTCAAGTACCGTGCTACATTCTATAGTAAAGGGATAGAGAAGAGATAAAACAGGTGGTAAAGTTAGAAGGATAGTCGGAAATTAACTGTCGTATAAAGACAGTACAGCGACCAGTGACTATGCCTTCATCGTTGAGCAGCCCCACCGACAGTCAATTTTTATTTTTGTAGTGAAAAAAAACCAAGGTCTTCGTTGGGAATCGAACCCACAACCCCCAGACTGACGAGCTAGTACATTACCTACTAACCTACAGGGGCGCCTTGTATCCCAAGGTCGTTGGTAATCGAACCCACAACCCCCAGACTGCTAAGCAGCTAGTACACTACCTACTAGCCTACCGGGGCACCTATTATTGTTACTACAATGGTAAGTGCTCTAACAAAATTAGAAATCTTGTTCCCGAAACTCGCGTTTGATTCGATTTCGTTGAAAGCGCATCCATTTATGAGCGATTGGCCAGTGAATCGCACTATGGATTGCAGGAAAAATTTGTTTTTTAACAGAACAATTCTTATGTAGAATGAACTCCCTGCAGAGGTCTTTCCTGTAACTTTCAATGTAGGAAAATTCAAATCGAATGTCTACAAACACTACTCCCTCTTTTACTCCTCCCCATAACTTAAGTTCCTAGATCTGGTACAATGCATTGCATGAGTAGGGGTCATTCCCTGAGTAAAACGCCTTTCTAGATTTTTGGACATTTTTGGATTTTTTCATTTTCTAGATTTTTGGACAGTTAGAGCAGAAGATAATTATATTTTAATATGTGAGTGCAACTCACTATTTACATCACCTTTAACGTAGACACGGCACCAGGATTATATTGCTTTCGTTAAACCTAAACCGAATAATTATTTCTTGCTTTTTTGCTTATTCCTGCCTTCATCAAGTCCCTAAAAATTTTACATATTTAAATTATAAAATTGCAGGCCCTCACTCTTCTTGTTCCCTTTAATTTTTTTTTTGTTTAATTTTCATATTTTGAAATAAAAGTTAAAATGGAGAAAATGTCAAGTTCATTAGAAGGAAATGGCCATGTTTTGCCATTTTCATTTTTTGTATCATTTACGTTTTTTATTTAATTTAGCAAAAGTATAAAAAAAAGTATACAAATCCATGTAAATATCACAGTGTGTTATTAAAGATACATAAAGTCAAAAAACAAAAAAAAAAAAACAAAAAAAAACTCACACAGAGCAAATGTCAAATGGCACTTCTTTACGTTTTTATAAAAATGAACAGATGTTTGCCGGAAGGCAATTAGTTATTTACACTTTTCATAAAAATAAAAAAAAAAAAAACAAAAAAAGCAACAACAACAACAAAAAACTGCTGCTGGTTACGTGTATTGGACATCGTTTTCCTATTCATGTGACTTGATTGTCACTTTTTCTCTTACTTTGCGTTTTATAAGTGATTTGTTATTTTTGCCTTTTACTTGATTTGCTTCAACAACAGCAATTGAAATATAGAAGAATTGTAGTGCTCGAAAGAAGCGAAGCCAATATCAAGTGCACCCAACATTAAAAACCTTAGGGCGACAAATTGAATTCACACGGATAAATAATTTGCCTAAAGGATGAACAACGACTACCAACTAAACATTGACTGATAAAATATTGCACAGCAGGCTATTTAATTGTTGTCCTTATTGTTGTTGTTGTTGTTGTTATTTCATATTTTGTTGCTTTCATTTTCCTAATGTTTTTTACCCCTCAGTTTATGGACAAATTTATTCACAACGACAATTTAAATTCGAAAATAAAAATGAACACAAAACGAAGCAGCAGTGACGATATCAAAATGCCCATTTTTCATTGTGCCCTCGTTCAAAAAAAAAAAAAAAAAACAAAAACCAAAAAAAAACATAAAGAAACTAAAATGAGCAAATGTTAGCATGCATATGCACTAATACGAGGGTGAGTTCATATGTCTTTAAAAACTCAGTTTCTTTCTATCTCAACATTTGTGACATTTTTAATCAATCAGCGGAACAGTTGCAAGAAATCAAAGAGAAATGAAATTTTATCTGTAGTCAGTGGACTAAAGGATTTCAAACTTGGAAAAATAGTCACAATTGGGAAATCTCTTTATAGACAGATGAGGGTGTTAAGAAAAGGCAGCTATTTTTTTTTTTTTGTTAAAGGGAAATAGCACTTCAGGCAGCAATGCCTATTTAGTCAAGAACCGTGCTACATTCTTTAGGAAAGCGATAGAGAAGAGATGCGACAGGTGGTCAAAGTAGAAGGATAGTTATGGAAATTAACTGCCGTATATAAGACGCCACAGCGACCAGTGACTATGCCTTTATCGCTGAGCAACCCCACCGACGAACAATTTTTATTTTGTAGTGAAAAAAAACCAAGGTCTTCGTTGGGAATCGAACCCACAACCCCCATACTGACAAGCTAGTACACTACCTACTAACCTACAGGGGCACCTTGTATTCAAAGAAATCAAAGAGATGTGACATTTTATCTTTAGTCGCCTAAGGATTTTCAAATATGGAAAAATAGTCACAATTAAGAAATCCCTTTATAGACAGATGAGGGCGTTAAGTAAAGGTAGCTATCTGAGGTGATTAAACAATTAATCGATCATAAATCCAGCTTTAAGTAAACGACGAGTTAAAGTGAGTACACTAGTAAAGGTGGTACGACTACAGCAGTAGAAGTAATTTAAGAGCGTTTCCAAAACGCTGTTGCTCATTAAGAATAAAGACAATAGTCAATGCAAAATGAACTCAATAGAGTATTATTTACATTGACTATTTTGCGGAACGTAAATTTTCAGATCTTTTTTACGGATATCGTAAACGAGTTGAACAACAAGTTACTGAAAGGTGTCTTAAGTCCTTTTTACGCGGAATATTTTCAAATGCAATTTTAAAGTTGTGCGTTTTATTTCATTCTAAAATTTCTTTAACAAACATAAATATAGACTTGTTTGGAAAAGCCCATGTACAGTGTCCCTGTAGGCTAGTAGATAATGTACTCTTATAAAACTGGGGGTTGTGGGTTCAATTCCCAACGAAGACCTTGTTTTTTTCACTACAAAAATAAAAATTGACTGTCGGTGGGACAACTCAGTGATGAAGGTCTCACTGGGTACTGTGCTGTCTTATGCGGCAGTTAATTTCCATGACTATCCTTCTACTTTTACCACCTGTCTCTCATCTCTTCTCTATCCCTTTCCTAAGGAATGTAGCACAGTACTTGACTAAATAGGCATTGTTGCCTGAAATGCTACTTATCTTCACAAAAAAAAGAAAAAAAAAACAAAAACAGTCTCTAAAAATCATGGAGCACTTAAAGTCCACTTCATTTGTTTCACTCACATATAACGTTTAGAGATGAAAAAGAAGAACTAGAACTACCTCAACTCTTCACATCCACAAGCCAGCAATTTTGCCTTCAGAATGAATTTTTGCATTTCAAAGATTCCTTGTATAAAGGGTGTTTTTTTAGAGGTATATAAATTTCAAAAGCAATAAAACATAGATGAATTTCTTATATTTTACAAAGAAGATTTTCTCACGGCCCTAAAAACCAACAACACTCTGAAACACACAATATCAGGACATCGACAGAAACCACTGACAAATTTAGTTCCAGCGGGGTAAATAGACTTACCTGTACCGGCAAACATACTTACTGGACGAACACTAAAAACAAGATTTAGAGAACAAATACGGTCATACAAACGAAAAAGAGAAGACCTCAACTTTGTATTACACCTTGAGAATCACGGAAACTTACGAAGAAAAATAGATGAGTGTATGACTTTACTGCATCCTAGCAAAAAAGGATGAAGACTAGACATTCTTGAAAATATGGGAATCTACAAAACAAAACCATTAGGTGCCCCAGTAGGCTAGTAGGTAGTGTACTAGCTTGTCAGTATGGGGGTTGTGGGTTCAATTCCCAACGAAGACCTTAGTTTGTTTTCACTACAAAAATAAAAATTGACTGTCGGTGGGGCTGCTCAGCGATGAAGGCATAATCACTGGTCGCTGTGCTGTCTTATATACGACAGTTAATTTCCTTAACTATCCTTCTACTTTCACCACCTTTCTCTCATCTCTATCCCTTTCCTACAGAATGTAGCACAGTACTTGACTAAATAGGCATTGTTGCCTGAAGTGCTACCTACTTCTCTTTTAAAAACAAAAAGTGAATACAACCTCTTAAACTAATCACAAACTCAAACAAACGAAAAACACCTTCAGACGGACACACATGCCTCGACAAAAGTAAAAGACGAAAATATTAAGATTAATTCGCAATCATAAAATGCCACATGGCTGACATTTTAACTACATAGGTAAAGACGACGATAATGATATTAATACCTGGACCAGAAATACTAACTCACCAGAACGTGATAGAACATGGCTTGAAAATGATGTATTCACATTAAAAGAGCTCCCCATGGGCAAAGAAACAGCCAGGACAGAAACACGTTATATAAATAAGGAATTGACAACAGTGAAATAAAATTCCTTTTATTCCAAAGATAATCTTCTTGCATTATAATTAAATAAATATAACATGTGGTATATGACCCTTACGACCGGCTCGGATGTAATCTAATCCGGAGGTCGAATTTTCGATGATTTTTTTCCAACACTTGTAACCGCATATCGGCAATATCGGCTCGGCAAATGTTGTCTTCCAAATGGTTAATCATTTCGATTTTACCGGCGTTGCCTAGCGACTTCACATATCCCCACAGAAAATAAACTAGCGGCGTAAAATCGCACAATTCACAGATACGAGGCGAATTCACAGATACGAAACGTGACCCACCCGGGGGTACATTATAAGTCTTTATGGATCACACAACCATCTAAACTTGAGTCTTGCGGGGGCAAAAGGAAGCCCAGTCCCCTTCAAGGCTAGTAGGAGCTAACTGGACAATCCACTAAATTCCACGGGAATCAGTAAAGCCCCAGAGTTCCGTTATTTGGCTCTTTAGGCATTTAGCTGTTCTCTGACTGATTATTGAGGTAGGCCCTTCGGGAGTATCGTAGTGGCTGTGTGTTTTAAGGCATTCGTTTGAGTTTGTGGGTTGGATCATTCACAATGAACACAATAAATGGTCCAGGTCCAGTGAGTATGATTGCCGTCGTGTTCTTAAATTATATTAAGCTTCATGCGTTCTGGACCAGGAGTTGGATAGTCTCCAACTCTTCAGCAAGGAGTGAAGACTGCAGCCTACTCCGGGCTTTGGAAGTTACAACTAGAAGAGACCGAAGGATATACGTATCTGAAGGCCTTCTAGGGCGAGGATGACGCTACATTTCATCCACAGTGGTAATGATCCATCATTTGATTAAAGCTTACGGCCAGATGCAGATGTAAATCTTATCACGTCATACGAAACGTGAAACTATGCGGTTACCATGCGTTATCTTCAATAAATCAATTGTGGCACATGTTGCATGATATATTGCGCTGTCTTGTTGAAATCACAACTCCCTCACATCATGATTGTTCGAGAAATAAAAGAAAAAGTCAGCTGTTGTCAACACTTAAATTTTATTTATTTATTTATATTTTAATTTCTATATTAAAAATAAATATTTCAGGCCTTGAATAGAAATAAATATTTCTTGAATAGAAATAAATATTTCTATTCAATAGAAATAAATATTTCTATTCAATAGAAATAAATATTTCTATTCAAGGCCTTAACACGCGAAAATCTTGCAAAAAATCTCTTTGATCGCCACAAGCAAACATGTATTTAATAAACAACATGGCTGTGGGTTTCAGCTATTGCTGCTTTACGACTCTTTTAATTGTCTCTTACTAATAATTGTCTCATTAGAATACAGTTGAGTCCAAAAAAAAAAAACTAGAAAGAGCTGCCACATTTTTCATTTCAAAAGTGTTTAGACGTTTTTATTCGCCTATAAATAAAAATCACAGTTGCTTACAGTTAGGCAAATAAAATATCGAAGAGAGAAGTGACATCTGCAATAATAAAATGTGTTTTAAACACTTTTTCTACTCTCCCTCGCATTTTAAAAAGAGCTACAAGTATGTAACAGTGTGTAAGTGTGTTTTTTGTTTAAATTATAAAAGAATTACGTGGAGGTTATTATTGTAATAACATCCAAGTATCCTTTAACTCTGCAGGAATATTTATATAAATATTTAACTATTCCTGTTTTTATAATCCGTTTAAGAGGTCCCTCTTAATAAACATGAGTGTGTGTGTGTTTTAGATGTTTTTTGTTGCTGTTGTTGTTATTGTTGTTTTGCATACTAATTTGTAATAAATTAAGCATTTGTTTACAATTAGCTTATCGCCCGAACTAATTTCTGCTTAAGCTCGTAAAATTTATGTTTTTTTTAACAAAACGATCTCGATGCGTTCATTAGACAATTAATAAAAATAATAAATATTGCCAATCTCGCCTTAAAATTAATACATTACGATTACTTCAATGGGTGTTTTTTTATAGAGGTATATTTCTTTAAGTTGGCAACAATTTTTTAACTGGCCGACATTTTGTCAGCTGTCGAGTGATTAATGTTTTGTTTGGTTTTGCACTTCAACATGCGTGTAAATAGATTTCTGACAAGTTTCTGTAACAAAAGTGAGATATTTGTCACATAAAACTATTAAGATTGTCGTGTTTTACAAGGGCTAAGAAACTAGAGTTAAAAATGAATTTTATATGATTAACTTTCCTTGACTCTGTGGAAAACAAGATGACTTTGATATTTTCAAGTGAAAAGTTTCTCACTTTAATTACAGAAATGAAGATGTAAATTCAAAAGCAAGAAAGACTAATAAAGTAAGGAAAAGTTCGTTATTACATTTTGTAGACAACGCTATCGAATTGTGGAAATTGGATCCAAAACAAGATTGCCGTTGATGCCGATTTTCATAAGCGAATTTTATTTAGCCATAAAACTCACTTTTCTTTGAATGAATACCGCCAATTAACAAAACTGCCGTATTTATAGCGATGATAATTCTCCAATGTATGTTGAGACACCGTTACACCCAGAAAAACTGTCTCTTTCGTGTGCTTTATGGGCTGGTGGATTAAGTGGTCTGTATTTCTTCAAAAACGATATTTGTCCAATTGTTACAGTTAATGGTGACTGCTAGCGAGCCATGATTACTGAGTTTTTCGTTTATTAAACGATGAAAAAATCATGATGTGCAGGAGCTGTGGTATCAACAAAATGCCATCCCACACTGTTCTTGCCACTATTTTGATTTATTAAAAGAAACGTTTGGTTAGCGATTAGTTTCACCTTTCGGTCCTGTGAATTGATCTCCTATATCTTACGATTTCTCACCGCTAGTGTATTTTCTGTGGGAATATGTAAAGTCGCTAGGCTCTGCCGATAAACTCCAAACGTTTACCCTTTTAAAAGAAAACATTCACCGTATTATTGCCGTAACATGATAATAATTCGGCCGTAATACGACATTAATACGTGAAAAAGTCTGTAAACCTCCAGATTCGACCACTATCGAGCCAGCCTTGGATGACTAGAAGTCATTTTTAAATTAAAATGACAGAAGAAATATATCTTTCAAATAAAGTAAATTTCATAACACTTTAAAAAATTTATCATTGCTTTACTCCAGTTCAGCTTTTGCTGCAGCGTAGCAACACTGGAAGATAAGAATTTTTGAATTTTGACAAGTGGCCTGCCACTAGAGCCAAGGAACCATAGTGGGGGAGTAATCAGTTCGCATTTTTCCTAAAAAATGGTGATAAAATTTAATCCTTTACAAGATCTAATTGTATTTTCCTTCGATGTCCTTCTATTTACTTCAGAGCCGCCCCGGTAAGGTGAATAAGCCATCCCGATGTTATTATTTCTATAAGCCGGCACTAATCACCTATTGCTACCTAATACTGGCACCAGTAATAAGTCTCTCGCTTCTTGCTAATGTTTCGTAAAAAATAGCGATAAAAAATCTTGTTTAAGATTTGAATTTTTCTGGGGAAATTTCGGGTATTTCTATTGGGAATTTGTATTTTACTGGCTGATCTACAAGTAGTCCAGCATAGCAATAAAACAGCAAAGAAATGGCTATAAAAAATCTTGTTTAAGGTTTGGAGTTTTTTTTTTGGGAAATTTTCGGTATTAATTTTGGGAATTTTTATTTTACTGTATTATTGAAATTTAGATTTTTATCTACAAGTCCTCCAGTATGACAATAAAACGCCAACGAAATTGCTATAAAAAATCTTTTTTAAGATTTGGAGTTTTTTGGGGAAATTTTGGGTATTTCTTTTGGGAATTTTTATTTTACTGTATTATTGAAATTTAGATTTTTATCTACAAGTGCTCCAGTATGGCAATAAAACGCCAACGAAATTGCCATAAAAAATCTTGTTTAAAATTTGAAATTTTTTGGGGAAATTTTGGGTATTTATTTTAGAAACTTCTATTTTAGTGTATTATTGAAATTAGTTTTAATTAATAATATTAATTGGCGTATCTGCAAGTCGTCGAGCATGGAAATAAAATACCAAAGAAATGGCTTTACAAAATCTTGTTTTAGAATTTGAATTTTTTTTTAGGGAAGTTTTGGATATTTCTTTTGGGATTTGGATTTTCTCTCTAATTGAAATTCGGGCTTTAATTTACCTACAACCCGTCCAGTATGACAATAAAACACCAAAGTAATGGCGATTAAAATCTTGTTTTAGAGTTGGAATTTTTTTTCTGGGGAAATTTTGGGTATTTCTTTTAGGAATTTGCATTTTACTGTATTATTAAAAATTCGATTTCAATTATTGAAATTAGCAATAAAACGCCAAATAAATGGCGATAAAACATTTTGTTTTAGAGTTGGATATTTTCTGCGGAAATTTAAGGTATTTCTTTTGGGAATTTGTATTTAAATTTTTGATATAGGGATTTTAATTAATAATATTAATTACAAGTCGTCCGGCATGGCAATAAAACACCTAAGAAAGAGCGATAAAAAAATCTTGTTTTAGAATTGAAATTTTTTTCTGGGTAAATTTCGGGTATTTCTTTTGGGAATTTGTATTTTACTATATTATTGAAGTTCGGGTTTTACTTATAGAAATTAGCAGTTAAACACCAAAGTAATGGCGATTAAAATCTTGTTTTAGAATTTGAATTTTTTTTTCTGGGGAAATTTTGGATATTTCTTTACAGAATTTGTATTTTTTTGTATTATTGAAATTTAGATTTTAGTTAATAATATTAATTGGCTTATCTACAAGTTGTCCAGCATAGCAATAAAACATCAGAGAAATGACAATTTTTTTTCTGGGGAAATTTTGGGTATTTCTTTTGGGAATTTGTATTTTACCGTATTATTGAAATTCGAGTTTTATTTATAGAAAGTAGCAATAAAACACCAAAGAAATGGCGATAAAAAAATCTTGTTTTAGAGTTGGCTATTTTCTGCGGAAATTTTGAGTATTTCTTTTGGGAATTTGTATCTTTCTTAATGTATTATTGAAATTTGGATTTTAATTAGTAATATTAATAGGCTTATCTATAAGTCGTCCAGCATAGCAATAAAACACCAAAGAAATCTTGTTTAAGATTTGACATTTTTTTGGGAAATTTTGGTTATTTCTTCTGGAATTTGCATTTTACTATATTATTAAAATTTGCATTTCATTTATTGTAATTAGCAATAAAACACCAAAGAAATGGCAATAAAATATCTTGATTTAGAGTTGCAATATATTTTTTCTGGGGAAAGTTTGGGTATTTCTTTTGGGAATTTGTATCTACTTTAATGTATTATTAAAATTTGGATTTTAATTAGTAATATTAATCGGATTACCTGTTAGACGTACAGCATGGCAATAAAACACCGAATAAATGGCGATAAAAACCTTTCTGTAAGATTTTGAATTTTTTGGGGAAATTTTGGGTATTTCCTTTGGGAATTGGTATTTTACTGAATTATTGAAATTTAGATTTTAATTAATAGGTTTAATTCCCTAATCTACAAGTCGTCTAGTGTGGCCATACAAAACCTCTATAAAAACACCCTTTAATTATAATTTTTTTTAATATTTTTATTATTTTGTGTTTTTAAGTTAAAATAAAATCAGACTTTTTTAGTGCTAAATTACTATTATTTTTTTTGTTTTTTTTTGTTAGTTTTATCGTTATGACTTTTAACATTAGATAATACTAATTTGACACATTGCCTCACTAATTAAAAGAACAACAATAATAACATTAAACATTATTCTGAGTATTTCAAAGAGCATTAAAGAGATAGAGAAAATTGTTATTTAATGGGCGCGCTTTAAGAGAGAAACAAAAGGAACATAAAAACTAAAACATTTGACGGGGATGCAAATCGATTTAAGATGTTCATTTTTCTATTTTGAAATGTTCAGCCAGCGGTTGGGAACAAAAAATTATTGAATAAATTTTAATGTATTTTTTTTGTTGTTTTTTTTTTTTGTTCTTTTAGAAGACTAAATAAAGTGGTATTGAATTTCAATTGTAGTCGTGAATTGCTGTTAGAGTAAATGAAATTTGAATACCAAAGTAATTTACACTAGAAAATAAGTAAAATAAAGAAAATTATTTCACTGATCCCTGTTACCCTGTCTGTACTCTTTATCGATAGGATAATAATGCGTAAGAAGATATACAAACATTTGTACACATAATTTTCAATGTTTTTAAAATGTTCTCGCTGAGGTAATAAATATTTCAAACGTTGATGTTTTTATGCATCACAATGTATCTGTCTATATTTCTGTCTGTCTGTCTTTGAGTTCCAAAAAAAAAACTTACATTCACACATACAAATACAAATTACATTTAAATTGTTTCCTTTTTATATGTTGAAACTTTGAGTCAAACAGGATTTTGTAAAGGGGATCAAATTTTTATGGGCTGTTTGTTGTATTGTGAAGAAATATTATGACAAGGACTAAAATAATTAATGTCTTTTTTATTAAAAAAAAAAAAATCAAAATTCACTATTTTTATTTGTAGATTTTTCCTAAAATTCTTTTTGAAATGCAATCAAAATTGCTTGAAAAATGCAGGAAATCCCAGAGATATGCGTCGATTTCAGGTAAGTTTTCATAATTTACATAATTTTATCACAAATAATAACTATAGTAAATAGCTATAAAAAGGACAAATATCCTTTTTAATATTTTAGAAGTAATTTATTAATTAAGCACTAGGTCTTTATATTAGTTCTCGACATTTCACCAAAAAATTGGTTGGCCTCTTCAAGAAAAGAAAAAAGAAGATTTCAATCAATGGTTTGATGAAATATCGAGAACTTATTTGAAAAAAACAAAGATTGACTGAATTTTTTTATAAAAAAAAAGACCTGAGCTTAATTAATAAATTACTTATGAAGTGATTTTATTTAAAAAATCACACAATACGAATTATAAATTAATAAATTCTACCATCAGGATAATGATTTATTTTTAACTAACGAAATAATTATATTAAAATTTTTTGTTTCTTTTTTCTTGTTGTTGTATAGGTTGTCATATCCACTCAAGTGAGTGTTGAGGGCCCCTTATTGGCGATTTCGGACAATATGTTTGTGCACAACAACTCAAAACATGGACGCAGAGCTAAACGTTTGGATACAACGGAAGGTACAGGCAACTCCTCCCTGCCCATAACGGGACATCCCTTAGCGCCTGACAGTACCTACGATGGTCTGTAAATCAAAATTTCAAATTTAATTTTTCTTCTTTTTTTTTCTTTTAACAACAATCAATAGTTGCAGTTTAAGGTTTTTTTGTTGTGTTTTCTTTTTTGGGAACCACAGTGTGTCATTGAATTTTGTGATTTGTTCCACGTTATGCTTCTTCTTTTTTATAGCTCGGTTTGTAAAATATACGTACACTCTTCTTCTTATTATTATAATTATTCTTCTGCACTGAATGCAGTAATTTAGCATTCAATTTAAGTTTGCTGCTCTCAAGACAATTCAAGGAGTGAAGTGCAATGGAGTGGAGTGTAGTGCAGAGCATATGAGAGAAGATCTTTATGCTGTACTTTTTTTAAAGATTTGATTTCGGCCTAGGAGGCCGAAGTTTAATTCTAGCAACATAGCAATTTGAATGATTCCAGAGCAGGGCTTCAAACCACCACTCCTTGCTGAAGAGCTGGATTCTATCCAACTCCTGTCTAGAACACATGACTGGCATGCTCACTGGATCTGGCTCATTCACCAGTGGCTGTTAGAAAAGGCGAGATGACCCTGGCTACCATATAAAACAGACCTGTTATGGGGCCGCGAAGCCACAGTATTACAGCAGGTCCAAATTTGCCAATTCGTCGACGTTTTCAACAACCTGTGTTATTCATATTCATAACCACCACATTTCGTGACAAGATTTATATCTGCACCTGGCCGTAAACCTTATTCAGATGGTGGTCAAACCACTGGGAATGAATAGCAACGTCATTCACGCCCTAGGAAGCCGAAAACTAATTCTCGCAACAGGTCTTTTCTAGTTGCAATTTCAGCGGTTCCAAAGCAGGGTTACAAACCACTACTTCTTGCTGAAGAGCTGGAGACTACCCAACTCCTGGTCCAGAATATATGACTAGCATGCTCACTGGATCTCTCCCCGGGGGCACATGATAGTCTTTTTGGTGCCTACTATTCCATCTAGACTCTTGGTGTCTTGCGGGGTAAAAGGGAGCCCAGGCCCCTTAAAGGCTAGTAGGAGCCATCTGGACAATCCACTATATTTTCACGGGAATCAGTAGGCTCGCAGAGTTCACTATTTGTCTCTTTACACTTTACAGTGAGTATGAATGCCGTCGTGTTCTTAATTATATTAAGCTTCATGCGTTCTGGACCAGGAGGTGGAAAGTCTCCAACTCTTTAGCAAGGAGTAAAGGCTGCGACCTACTTCGAGCTTTTGAAATTGCAACTAGGAGTGACCGGAAAATGCACGGATTAGAAGGCCTTCTAGGGCGAGAATGGCGCTACATACCATGCACAGTGGTAATGGCCACCATCTGGTTATGACTCACTGCCGGTGCAGATGTACACCTAATCACGCATGCTCACTGGATCTGAATCATTCACAAGTTTATGTTATTAAAGGCGAGATGATCCTGGCCCACTTAATCAGTTCAAGCTGGGGCTTCAAAACCACAACCAGCACGATACTCCCGAAGGGCCAACCTCAATAATCAGTCAGAGAAACAGCCAAAAGTCTAAAGGGACAATTAGCGGAACTCTGGGGCTTACTAATTCCCGTGGAATTAACGTGGAGCTTCCAGTTGACACCCTGCTTGTCTTCAGGAGACTGGGCTCCCTTTTACTCCCAGCAGCACAAGTCTAAATGGTTGAGTAATCCATAAAGACTGATAAATGTGCCCACGGGAGTTTTTTTGTGGGGTTATTGCAAAGAAGAAGTTTACAAAAGAAATCCAACAAATTTGTATGATTTAAAGCAATCCATACGAACGGTAATTGAAGCAATTCCCGCTGCATCACTCCAGGCAATAATAAATAACTTCAGTGGACCTTTCAGCTTTTCTTTGTTTAAACACTTGGCTTCCACAGCCAAACCTTAAAAAAAGTACGGCATAAACCTGTCCTCTCGACGAATTGATAGAATATTGAATTGAATATTGAGAGCATCAAGCTAAATTGATTGCTAAAATACTGTATTTATTCATGCGCAGTGGAGTGTACGTAACTAGAATTGCAAAAAAAAAAACAATTAAAAATGATGATAACGCTTTGAACACAAGTTCTTATAATCAAGAAATTTCACAACTTCTAAAATCAAAACTGGATTATTGATGCTAATATTCGATTCTTTTTGTATTTTTTTTAATTTAATTTTAATATTTCGATTATTTTTTTTATATTTAATTTAATTGGCATAACAAACCCGTAGACAATATTAAAAGGCTTAAAAGGAGTCTTTTGAAAATCTGGTACAGAAACATGAACAACAAAAAAAAGAGGCTTCAAAATTTGCTGTTGACTTCCTGTTTCTGAATCAGACCGGCCAGTCAGTCACCAACTTGTTCTGAAATAATATTTCAAGTTGACAATTAAAAAAAGAAATTTTGTTTTTTTTATTTAAATTTTAGGTCTATATCCTCCCCTACCGGTAGCCACACCCTGTATTAAAGCTATTTCACCCAGCGAAGGCTGGACAACTGGCGGCGCCACCGTTATAATTGTGGGTGATAATTTCTTTGATGGACTGCAGGTTGTGTTTGGCACCATGTTGGTATGGAGTGAACTGATAACATCGCATGCCATACGAGTACAAACACCGCCCCGGCATATACCAGGTGTAGTCGAAGTTACACTATCCTACAAAAGTAAACAATTTTGTAAAGGTTCACCCGGTCGTTTTGTTTATGTCTGTAAGTTGAAATACGAATGTAGACGAATGACTTATAATGAGACTTGAAACGAATCTAAATGAATATATGCGAATTAAAATAATTAATCGTTAATCTCTCTCTCTTTCTCTTTTTTATGTACAAGCAGCCCTTAATGAGCCCACAATTGATTACGGTTTTCAGCGACTGCAAAAATTAATACCACGTCATCCTGGCGATCCGGAAAAGTTACAAAAGGAGATTATTTTAAAAAGAGCTGCTGATTTAGTGGAAGCTTTATATTCCATGCCCAGGTAAACTTAGATGACGAAAACAAAAACATTTTCATTTCATTTTCCTCCCTCCCCCGAATTGCAAAAAGATCGCCTGGTGGATCGACTGGTTTTAATTCATATGCTGGACAACTAGCAGTTAGTGTACAAGATGGTAGTGGCCAATGGACCGAAGACGACTATCAGAGAACACAATCGAGCAGTGTTAGTCCACGTGGAGGATATTGCAGCAGTGCCTCTACACCTCATAGTTCGGGAGGTGGTTCATATGGTGCAACGACTACAGCAGCCTCCAATGGTTATGGTCCCACGCCAAATATGGGCACCTTGTCATCTTCACCTGGCAGTGTTTTCAACTCAACATCAAGTCAGTATAGCCAGACAACAAAAAATTCCTTTTTTTATATTTAAGTGGTTTTTGATTTGAAATAAAGTTTCCTTTTTTTTGGCTTTAATTCTATTTCTTTTTTATTTTCTTTTAATTTTTCTTTAAATTTTTTTTTTTTATATTTTATTTTATCATTTATTTTATTTTGCCTGAAATTTGTTTCTCCTTGATTATTAAGGATATTTTGTTTTATTTAAAAATTTTCTTTTGAGCTCCCGAAAAGTAAAACAAAAACACAATTTTAAAACAAAAACCATGAAAAACATTAAAAAAGAAAAAAAGAAAATAGTTAAACATAAAAAAACATAAACTGTTAAATAAAATCAATGCTCAGCTTGTGCATTTTCGCCATTAATTTCAACAGTGTCCTCAACTTGGCATCAGGCTCTGGTACAACATCATCATTCGCATCCTCACCACTACCATCACCCGCATCAGCCTTGGCACAATCCAGCCGTCTCTGCAGCCACAGCAGCCGTTTAAATATTGCAGTTGGCTGCAAAAAACAAACAATAAAATATAGCGCAAACACACACACACACAAAGAACTGAAAATCAATCAGTCTGCTTCTGATCCTGTTACCGATTCTTCTGATGCTGCTCGTTGAATAAAATATTAATAAAAACGGGGTAATGAAATTATTGTAACAACACAAACAACATAACATTCCTTTCCTACATAAACACCTCTCTCACTCTCTTGTTCAGTTATATGCAAATAAAAACAAAAGTCTCTGTCTGCGCTTGCCTAAATGCTGAGAATGCAGTAGCTAAAAGAAATGCAGCGCTGCATTGTTTATATAAAAACCAATTGGCTAAACTGCAACCAATTCGCTTTGATATAAAAATAAAAAAACAAAGAAAATCACAATTATTTTTATGCTAAATATTTTTGTTATGCTTCTAAAATTTTTTATTTACTAAATTAACTGAAAAATTAGTTATTCGCTAATTAAAAATAATTAAGACATGATTGTGCGTGAGCAGAAAAAAATGCGAAAAGAAACTTTAATTTTTAATTAACTTCTGTTGTTTTGTTATTGCTAATTTATCAAATTGTGTAATAGAATTAGAATAGTGATGAGCTAAGGAAATTAACTAAAGCATTGGCTTATTGTGTGATGTCAGCTTTTCTCTTTTTTGCTAACATGGATTTGGCATCAGACTTTGAATACCATTCCTTTTTGTTTTAATTTCAAATCAGAACAATTTTCAAACTTAAGCGACGTATTTCAGTTTCGTTTCTAACCTCAATTGCACGGTTTTTTATCTTAAATTATTATTTTGCTAAAAGTTTTTTTTTATAAAAACCAATAATTAATTTTAGTTTTTTATTCAATACTTTATAAAAAAATGTTCAAATTGATGCAATCGAAACTAAAATAATTAAACGAAGGAAAAAGTGAAAAAAAAAGAATTAGTTCATTAACGCTATTTGAAAAAAGCCGTTATCTAACATTAGTTGAGCCAGCGTTGCATTTTTTGTTTCGACGTTGAAACTGTTATTATTCACTTGTGTGGGATATAACGCAGGATATAACAACTCGAAATTATTAAATTTTCAGTTTTTCCAAAAAATCGATGTACAATAATACATCTACCCACTGTAAACTTCTTACACAACTAACTGTACTCTTTTGCTACAACAAAAATACGGTTGTATGGCTCTTCTTCTTGATATCGAATTAGTAGTACCAAAAATAACAGTTTTTTTGCCTCTACTGAAAATTGGTCAATTTTGTGATGCGAGTTGACACTCTTTAGAGGCACCACTGCAATATGTGCTCACATATGATGACGTGTTATAACAATAACAAATTGTGTTAACGAACTGAGGGCCAACTTAATTTAACTGACTTGAAACAGAAAATCAGTTGATCAGCCGAACTGCCATTGACTGCAACGACAGATGCTTTGACTACTAAACACTAAAACACTTAAACATTAAAAAATTATTTAATTAAATTAAATTATATTTTTGAGTTATTGTTGTTGTTATTGCTTTATATTCTGGTTTTATTTTATCGTTTGAAAAAAGTATATATTTTTATTTTAAGCCTTTTTACAATTGAACTGAATTTTGTAATTTTGAAAATATATACATACACACATATATACATGCATGTATACCATACATACATAAATACATACGCACATACATACATACAAACATACATTCATACATCCATGCATACATACATACATACATACATACGCAGATACATACATTCATTCACATAATGAATGCACTACATAATTAAATATTATTATGCTGTTATTTTCCCTTTTGTTTATTCTTTACCTTATTTAAACTATTCAACAAAATATTATATCAATGTTAAGAAATTCAGTCCAAGTGTAATTAAAGTTTATTTTGATTTATCTTCAAAAAGAAAAATAAAAATACCTTTAAAAAAAAATTATTTATTTAAAATTTAATTTTTGTTTTTTATTTTGTTTTGTTTGTCTTTTTTTTTCTTTTGCAGGAGTTAGCAGTTTGAGTTTTAATCCATTCGCTTTGCCCACCTGCAATACACAAGGCTACAGCAGTTCACAGCTAGTGACATCAACTAAATAATATTTTTACTAAATGTAGCTGGACAGACAGCTTTCGAAAAACACAACAAAAACATATGGGAATAATAAAGCAAATTAGGGACAAAATGGGCATGATAAAACAAGACATAATTTGAAGGCAAAGTGCAATATACATATGTACATACATACATACAAACATGTACATTCTTATCATTAAAAAAAAATATATTTCCATAAAATTAGTTACATATTCACATACAGGCATAGGTGTATGCGTTACGATTGCAAATGCAAATCCACATGCAATAAAAAAATATTTATGCAAAACATGTGCATATACACACATATGTACATATACATAAACATATCCCGGTCAGCATTTTGCAAAGCATTTTTAAATAGCAGTCACTTCTTCCCCACTTCCTAAAATTGAAAATTCAATTTTACCTGTTCAACAAATTCCTTAATTATCATCTCCATTAAAAGTAAATGGAGCAGCAGCAGCCGTTATATTAATACTAAACTTTGTTGTTGCTTTTTCTCAACTAACAGTTGTTGCTTAGTTGAGAGTTCAAAAGTTTACCGAAAAACAAATTGCATTAGTATGGCATACTGATGTCTTATAACTTGCAATGGCAGAGACGAATAGTAAATGAGCGAGCGAGTGAGTGAGTGAGCAAATTAGATACACAAAACCACACACATTAATATAATTTTCAAGTTGACTTGTGACATGATTGAACAAGTTAAATGCGTGTAATTTGTAAAAAATGTAAAATAATTAATTTAAAAACAATTAATTTAAATAAAATGTTAGCTTTTAAACATGTATGCATATACCTAACTGTAAACATACTTATTTATATACATACAGATATGTATGTGTGTTAACAAGTTAGTTATTTATAAATTTGTTTATTTACTAACTACACAGAAAGAAAAGTATTTGCTACTTTTAAGTTTTTTTTTTTTTTTGGTTTTCAGATTAAAGTTTTATTAAATTGTTAATTTAATTAAACATTTAGTTATTTAGCAATTTATTGGTTATTAATATTTGATTAAAGAAATAAATGAAACAATTAATTTTTTATTATAAAAATTTTATTTTTGTATTTATTTTTAATTAATTAAATATATAATATCTGAAAATAAATAAAATTTTAAATAGCAGCAGTTACTTGTTTCTGTGTATGTTTAAAACTTTATAAAGAAAGGAAATTTTTTTAAATTTAATTTAAAATTACTGTGTTTAAAGTTTAAACTTTTCTATTAAGTTTTAATTTACTCTTTTTACATTTTTATAAAATATAAATTCCTTTTTATAAATTTATTGATTAAGCACTAGAGCTTTTTTATAAATAAATTCAGTTAATTTTTACTTTTTTTTATATATATTAGTTCTTGTTATTTCATCAAACCATTGGTTGGTATTTTTGGGAAAAGCAAAAAGTGTATAAAAAATTTTTTAAGTAATTTAAAATAAATTGATAAATTGTTTCTACACTTTTTGCTTTTCCTGAAAATGACAACTAATGGTTTCATGAAATATCGAGAACTAATATAAAAAAAAGATCAACTGAATTTTTTTTTTTTTGTAAAACAACAGCTAGTGCTTAATTAATAAATTACTTATAAAATATAAAAATATAAAATATATTAAAAATAACTATAAATATTACACAAATTCCTTACTTTCACAAATAATATATTCGATTAAAAAAAGTCTAACGTTGGTACACCCACCACACAGACACTTCACAAAAATAATAAATTTTAATATTTCTGTGGGATGGAAAATAGCTTTCTATTAAGAGTAGCAATTCGATGCCTTTTAACTCTTTAAAGTAATAATATTGTGACTTTTTCCATTAAAAATGCTTGCAGCATGTAGACCGAGATATGCATATATTGCTTAAGCAAGGAATTATTGATCGTTGAGGGTGAACGAATTAGTCGCGCATAACTTAGTTTGTTTAAACTTTACTACTATTCGAAGTTAGAAAGTGTTTGGCAAAAAGTAGAAGAGCAAAAAATAAGGGAAGCATCTGAGAACTTGAAAACAAAAGCAGCTTTTCTCTATCTAAATCCAAGTAATAAAAGTGGCATATCTGCTTACCAATGAGCTTTTGCTCTTAAGCTAAAATAAAATATTTAAATATTGCAAAAATTTCTGTAAATATTTTTTCTAAGTAGATTAAATAAAATTGTTAACATTTTAAATAATTTATAAAACATATTTTCTTAACATTTATTCTATCTAAACCATCAAATCAAAAGCAAAAATTAAATAATAATAATAATAATAAAAATAAGAAAATTTCAAATTAAAGTATACGTCATTTCATTTAACAAAAAATAAAAAAAAATTAAACTAAAAATCAGTCAGTCAAATTGTGTTTGAAAAACCAAAATGTATATAAACTCATATTTAGAATAATAAATAAATAAATAAATAAACAAATAATTAATAGAAACACAAAAAAGAAAAACTTTATTAAAATATCAAACTGATTTTATTATTGTTGTTCAATATTTAAAAAAGCAAAAATTAAATTGTAGATTTAATTAAACAGAACTACAAATACACATGTAGAACAATTTTATTTTAGCCTTCATTCTATTTTAAGTTAAATATCATATGGATTTTGGATTATACAATAAAACTGTTTCAAATGATAACCGTCCTTAAATCAACAGTGACAGAAGTGGAACGGAATGTTATACTTACATACATACATACATATGTACATATGTATTTTGAGTCAGTTGTATAAAAGTATAAAAAATGCTTTTAAATTACATATACATAAACAACTTCACACATAGCGTTTGTACATTTACAGTTATTTAAATTAATAAAGTTAATAATAAAACAAATGTTGAAAATATCATGATTAATTAATTCAATATCGTTACAATGCATATCATACATATTTTTTATGTATATACATACATATAAATACATACATACACACATACATTAATGTATGTATGTACATATATTTTATATTAAATAATAAAATTACAAGAGATTTTCCCAAAAAAAAAAAGAATGTAAAGAAAATTTAGTTATTTTCATTAATTTTAAAGTAATTTTTTTATAAAAAAAGAAAGCAACAATATCAATATCACAATAGAATATCAATTGTTAAAAAATCTTACAATATGCATTCAAGCTTAAGCATGCAAACACATGTGTATATAAAAGTACATAGCCATATCAAAAAAAAAACACGACGCCTATAGCAAGCAAAACTAAATGGCGTTACTCGTTTATATATAACATGTTTGACTGCAAGAGAGAGAGAGAGAGAGTTTCTATAAAATATTGCTCATTTCGCTCTTAATTAATGATAATCTTGCAGAGCTGTTTACATTTATGTAACTGTTATGTACTTTCGGCACATGTCATTGCATATATTAATCAAATTAAAATTTTAATTATTGTTTGTTAAAACATTTGTAATAATAAATAAAAATTAAAAAAAAAACAATTTTCTTTTTAATTTTAATTCAATCATAAATAGTTATAAAACTTAATATTTGTCTACACTCTTTGAAAACAAAAAAAGTAAAAATATTAATAGATTTTATGCACGTTTAGCATCTCGATCTAAAACTTAAATTTAAGCTTTTTAGTTATATAAATAAATAAATAAATAAATTAAAAAATAAATAATATTTAAAAAAATATTATTATAAACATATCGAGAAAAAGAAAATTAATAAATAAATACATATTTTATTAATTTTATGGCTAAAAACTAAGTTCAATTTTTTGCATTAAAATGAATAAAAATCGTATATAAAAAGAAAAACCTTCTAACCATATTATTTTATTATTAATTTCCGATTATTTTGGCTACTTGTTATAAATAATTCAATTATTATGCTAACAACGCCTAAAAAGTTATAATAAAAATGCAATTCATTTGTGGGGGAACAAGTTATACGTATTTTCATCAGTTTCACATATTCTCAATCGCATCACAAGCAAAATTTGTAAACACAACACCAGCAAATTTTCTCTTCATAGTTCTTAATGATAAATCTTCTTCTCTTCTAATTTAAAAATATCAGTGGAATGATAATTGTTATAAAACACTTCTAAAATAAAATGAAACCTAATTAGTTTTGAAAAAATGCGGGTTACATCAAAAAAATCCTAATTTTATCCTAAAATGAATGCTTTACAAAAAGGCAAACTTTCCCAGAAATACTTTTGTTTTATTACGAAAACTCTTAGTTTAAATTAAAAAAAAAAAATAAATAAATCACAAAGCAAAGTAAAATGACCTATTGTGCCTGTTTACAAATTAAAAAGTTCCTAAGAAATCTTAGGAACACAATACAACTACAACATGCTACAGTAAAATTCCATGAACCAAGACTAAGAAAATAAAAATAACTAATTCGGAACAAAAAGACACACACAGTCAAGCTGGCATCTACACTGAGTAATGACAACAATGTCATCTATATTTGATGTGTTAATTTATAGTTTTCGAGTAAATGCTACTAAAGCTCAAACAGAATAATAAAAGCTTCCTTTTTAGCCAATAGACAGCTTAAGTGTGAACTTTGTCGAATGAAAACACAAAAATTGATACAGCAGCCTTTATCCGTTACAGCGGTGAAGTTACTATCTTGTCTGTACCCCAGCTCCCTGAAGTCAGCTGCCTTTTATTGTAGTTTCTCATACATACATACATAAGACAAAAAATCAAATCTTAACTAAGCAAACTAAATTTTAACTCCCCAGCAGGACCAATTAATATATTTATGAGGCCATAAACCAACCATTTGCTAGTACTTTTTGGCCATTATGTTTACTTATTCCGTTTTCGAAATAAAATTGTAACTTCTCTCGCTACAATTTTTTACGATTCATAAATTTATGGTTTTATAGCTTTATAGTTTTGTAGGTACTCCTGTAGGCTAGTATACTAGCTTATCAGTCTGGAAGTTGTGGGTTCGATTCCCAACAAAGACCTTGGCTGTTTTTTTTTCACTACAAAAATAAAAATTGCCTATCGGCGGAGCTGTTCAGTGATGAAGGCGTGGTCACTGGTCGCTGTGTTGTCTTATACGACAGTTAATTTTCGTAACTATTCTTCTACTTTCAGCACCCGGGTGTACATATATATGGTCTTTGGAGATAGCAACAACTTAGACCTATGCAACTGGGGGAAAAAGGGAGCCCAGTCCCCTGAAGTCAGCAGGGGTATAACTGGAAACTCCACTTTATTTCCACGGGAATCAGTAAGCTCGCAGAGTTCCGTTCTTTAGACATTTAACTGTTCTCTGACTGATTATTGAGGTTGGCCCCTATATGGGAGTATCGTGGTGGTTGTGGTTTCGCGGCCCCATATCAGTCTATGTTTCTATGGTGGCCCGGTTCATTTCACCTTTAATAACACCTACCTGGTGAAATGTTCCCAGATCCAGTGAGCATGCTAGACATATGTTCTGGACAGGAGTTGGAAAGTCTCCAACTTTTAAGCAAGGAGTGATGATTTGCAGCCCTGCTCTGGAATCATCGAAGTTGCAACTAGAAAGTTCTGTTGCATAGAATTATAGCTTCGGCTTCCTAGGACGAGCATGACGTTCCAAATTATGCAGTGGTTTGATCCACCATCTACTTAAGGCTTCATGGCCTGGTGCGGATGTAAATCTAATCACACACACCACCTGTCTCATCTCTTCTCTATCCCTTTTCTAAAGAATGTAGCACGTTACTTGACTAAATAGAAATTGTTGCCTGTAGTACTGCTTCTCTTTAAAAATATTAGTTACATAAAATAATGAACTCAAGCCGAACTACACGACAATAATTAATTTGTCAAAGTAGTGTAAAAAAAAATACGAAAAAGACATTAATTAAAAATTATTGCGTCATAGTAATAAATTTAGTGTTTGTTAACAAGAAATCTTATTTATTTAGAAAGCAAGAGACGAAGAGAAATGAGATTATGGCAAATAGAAGCTTAAAAAGTACATTTGTAGCAAAGAATTATTAGTTTTTAAGTTCACGTAAGTACATTAAGGTCACTAAAAACCGTTTATTAAGTTAAGTCTATTCTATTTTAAGCAAACTACTGTGGTCGCTTAAATATTTTATTTAAAAATGATTTTTATATGAAAATATCAAATTGCCTCCAGACAAAAAATTACACGTAAGAAAATTATCTCTGCGATAGACTTTACCGTTTGTTGACATATGAAGTATTCAAAATCTTATCCCAAGAGCACAGACTACTCTGTACTCAAGACAGTTATCTTAAACATATATAATAATTTAAAAGGCTTTTCATTTTCAAATTTTAGCAGTAGCTTAAGTTTACTTAAGTGTTTCCTCAAGAAAAATAAGAAACAAATGTTTCTTTGAAATAAATTCCTATTGAATTCTATTGGAGCACCACAACTGTGCTCTGTGGCAGTACCAGCTTAAAATTTTGTTTTCTGCTTTAAGCATTGCCATTCACAGCGCTGCCACATTTTTAATCTCATAACGAAATGTCTGTTAGTTTACTTTTGCTACACGACGCAATAGAAATTATATTGAAGCGAGTTAATTTAAAAGTTAAACTATTAAATGCCACGAACATATTTTAAACATATTTTGTAATATCATATGAAATTTTATTTCTTAATGATTATTTAAACATCTATTCTTGCATCACTTGACTTGACATCATGGTCAATGTTTTTGTTTTAACGTGTTTGGATTGTCTATAAGCCGCCGCCGTTTGTATATTTTGTTAGTAGACTTTGCCGGCGACATTAGACAATCGGCTACATTCTCTACTCTGTAAACGACAAATACATACAGTGATAGAAAATATGATAAAAAATTATTTGTGAGAAAATAAAATCGGAAAAATATATAAAAAACAATAACATTTGCTGAGGATTAATAAATTTTTTTTGTAATTGTTAACAAATGTTAAAAAGATTAAGAAGTATTAATTTATTTATTTACTTTGCTAAAAGAATTTGTCGTAATAAAACATAGAGAGCAATAATTTGCTTTGTCATTTGTACGGTGAAGTTTGTGAGAGAATCATACAACATTATTTTTTTTTGTTTTATCGAACAATAATGCAGATACGACTGACAGAAAAAAAACCATAAGAACTGTGTTAACATTTTGCCTAGTGAAAAAAGTATTTATAAATTATAAGTCTGCAATTAGTTTGGAAATTGTGGAAAATTGTTTATTTATGTATTTAAAAGGAAATTTGTTTCAAATAATAATGAAGAATTTTTATTGAAACGGCAAAAATCAAGAAAGTGTAAACAGCTGACGACTACGACGTTGGCTGCTATTAAAAACCCCTACGCCCACCGCGGCATTGCTTGTGTGAATCACTTTCTGTTCACTTCATTTATACATAGTTTTTTTTTTTTATATATTAAAGTGCAGTTATTTTCTTCATCTATGTATGTAATAAACACTGAACTTGATGTCGATAAAATAATTAACATTAATAGTGGCTAGAAAGCATAATCTTAGGATTTTGCCAATTCAGCGTCTTAATAATACACTTAACCTAACAAGGAAAAAAGGAATCATTTAATTTAAGTTTTCAAGTTGTCGTGGTGAAAGTAAGTTGTAAGAGGTTATACTTTTTTTATTTTTGATGTGGAAACGCCTGCTGCCCTGTGTACAAATCTACCCAAAAAAGTAGCATAAAAAAGAAGTAATAGAAGTCGATCATAAGTATTGGTCGTCTAAAGAGTAGTAGGGGAAACAGGCGTAAAACGCTTCTCTGCTGTGACTTCATAAAATCTGCTGCTGTTGCTGCTGCTGCTGCTATTGTTGCTGTCTTCAATCATATTAGCCGCCCAAGACGCTCCTAATGCTGCTGGTTGACTCTATGAGTAAAATTGAATTGTCTTATATATTTTTGTAAACGTAAAATTAACTAAATTCGCATAATGGACGAAACACAAGAAATACGTCAGGTATGTTAAATAAAAGTTGCATGTTTACAATGATATATGTACATACATCAATGTACATGTACATGTAAATATAGAATAATACAATACATAAAATATTTTAAGAACATTATACACATTTTTTTTGTACATTCTTTGATTTTTAGTTAGTTAATATGGGCCTCCTTACTACATAATAGATAGGTAACAAACAATATATATATATAATTGAAATGTAGAAACAGTTGTTAGATAAGCCTTGATTTGTTTATCCATCCTCATTCAACATGTCTTATAAGTTCGTTTACTTAGACCAACATTTGGATTTATTTATTTTAAATAGTTTAATGTAATTAATCTTTGCCAGCTTAAATAATCTACACATACAAGTTTTATCATTGTTATATTAAATGTATGAGATATACATATTAATTTTTGGAATTCACTATAAAAATGTCATTGTTTTTTTTTAACAAAAAACAAGTTAAAAGAAAATTATTGTATCATAAAGTTGTTAATCGCCCACATTTATAACCAAAGTAAAGTAGATTTACATATTTTGTTTAACGTCGATGAGCAGCAGACTGCGGCGGCCACAGAACATTTCAATTAATTTACTCTTCCAACAACTACTCTCACAGATGTTTCCTAACAAAACCTTACAGCACAGCTGTAAATATACTTTTGCATTTGTCAAACTTGTTACTTATGATAAAATTTATTATTGTTTAATTATTAAAACAATATTAAAAATTTAACATTATTAGTTATTTGGTCTATAAAAGATTTTTGTGTTTTTATAGAAATTATATTCGATTAAATATTTTACTTTCTTCTTTTATGATGGCAACTGGTGGCCATATTGCCAATCGTCAAATAATTATGTTCAGTTTGATTTGTTATTTCCACATTAATATACTAACAGCTGAAGAAAGTTTACAAATTGTGTAAATTGGAGCCAAAACAAGATTACGCTTGATCTCGATTTTCATAAGCGAATTTTGTTTAGCGATGAAGCTCACTTTTGTTTGAATAAACGAAACTGTCATATTTAGAATGGTGTTGTTGAGATGGAGTCATTGATCTGTACCTTTTTTAAAACGATGCTGATCAGAACGTTGCAGTCAATGGTGAACGTGAGCCGTGAATACTAACTTTTTCGTCCATCAATTGCACAACCATAATGTACTAGAATTGTAGTTTCAACAACAACACAGTCCATCAGGCCGCACAGCCACGATTGATTTAATGAAAGAAAAGTTTGGCAACCGCATAGTTTCAAGTCTCGACCCCATAAATTTTCCTTCAAGATTGTGCATTTAAATGCCGCTAAACTATTTTCTGTAGGGATATGTGAAGCCGCTAGTTTACGCCACTAAGCTCGAAACGATTAACCACTTAGGGGGGACACCATTCGTCGCATTAGGCAATAATCGAATCTTGGAAAAACTTATCGGACCTCCAAATTAGAAAGATTGTCTTTCCAATAAAGTAAATTTCGTATCAATTTAAACAATTTTTCTTTGTTTTATTTCAAGGAGAAATGAACATTATGTATCGCTAAATGAAATTCGCTTATGAAATCGGGATCGGGTATTTCGGACAGAACCATATTTTCGAAATAAGTTTACACAATTTGGAAGCACCGTTTAGGCATCAGTCTATTCATGTTAAAATCCGAAATTTAACCTTTATGGATCTTTTAATAAATTTACAGGGTGTTCGCCGGAAAGGTATACTATTTTGTTTGTTTATAATTTTTGTTTAAATGAAAGAGAATGGATTACATTTTGATGAATTATTTATTTTATGTCGGCAATATCAGATAAATGTCCGTCTCTGTTAGTCTTACAAATGCGAGCCCTTTTGAGCATATTTTTCATTACATTCTTACACATTTCACGCGTTATTTCATTAATATCATCACGACTATTTTGTTTCGAGTTGATCAAGCGTTTCTGGTTTGTTTGCAAAAACTTTGATTTTCATATATCGCCACAAAAAGATGTCTGGAGCAGTCAAATCAGGCGAACAACATCACCGTTTCTTGAAATAACTTGTTGTGGAAAGAGGTCACGCATTAATTCCATTGTAATCCTGGCTCTGTACGATGTGGCACCGTCTTCATTTGCAAAAAAGTAAGGTCCAATGATTCCTACTAACCAGATTGCACACCAGACTGTCACTTTTAATGGATGCAAAGATGTCTGTTGAATAATTTGAGGGTTTTCCATTCGTTAGAACCGACGAGGCAGATTTTCATTCAAATGGAAATGTGCCTCGTCACTCATTATGATTTTTTCATTAAAATCAGGGTAATAAGGAGCGAGTTGTAACATCCCATTGGTATATATGTATATATATATATATATATATATTGCGGCATTAACGGTCTTGTGGAAGAAGCTGTTGTGTCAATTGGATCTTATGTTAAAACAAATGTAAATCCTTGTTCAAAATTGTGATCAAAGTTGTTCTTTGAAAACCCAGCTTCTGAGTACAGCGTGAAATAGAGGTTGAAGGATTGCTTTCAACACTTTCTTGAGCAGCAGTAATGTTATCAGCCGATCTTGCAGTACGTTATGGTTCATAGACCATTGGGCTTATCACCTACAGACGCTATGCCTTCGAAATCTTTCACTACACGATAAATAGTACGTTTTGTTGGCACGTTGTTTCTTCCAAAAATTTCACAGAACTTTCTCTCGTTTCAGTAATCGATAATTGATTTCGATAAAATGTTTTAACGAATATTTTTCCATAATAAATTTGCCACATGTCGTCTACTTCACGACTGCCAAATATCGTGGCACAATAAAATAAAATACGTTCCCGGCGGAAACCCTGTGTATTGATTGCCTGTTTATAATAGTGGAAACCTTATTCTGAAATATGCAACAGTTTATGTAGTACAAAATTTTTTTTTATTTGCTCCTTTATGTCTTCGTAATAAGAAAGTTTTCAGTTATTTTAATCAAGTTGGGATATGACTGAGTTATAATTAAATTATAAATTTCATTTTATTTTATATCAGGCTCGTTACCGCGCTTCGGTTAAATGGTTGATATCCAAGGCATATAATAATCGAGTGCCAGACAATTTAAAGGAACCGTTTTACAGAGATCACGAGAATCAAGAGAGACTGAAACCGAAAATTGTTGTCGATCTAGGGAATGCAACTTTATACTGCCAGACCTTGTCGAATTTATATTCCGATCCAAATTACCAAAGTCTTAATCATTGGTCGATATTACAAACGCTGGCTCGTAAAGGAGCGCCTGTCAATGAATCGCCTGATATGCCTTTAACGGAAACAGTATTAATACAAACAAATCCCTTAAGAATAGTAAGTATTGCTTATTATTTTTATTAGCAAAATGTTAAATATTCAAAATTTATGACACAAAGGTGGGTCATATGGCAGTGATAGAGGCGCTAATGATGTTATATGCAAAAGAAATAACCTCAAATGAACGCATAACAAATGCAATCAAAAGAATATCGGGTAATAATGATGAATTTGTTGCCCCTAGTGGTGGAAGTATAGAACAAACGTTTTTATTATGGGTTTCTCATACGTGTTCAGCTTTTAAAAGGCGCATAGAACGTGATATACAATTAAATCCAGAAGATGAAAATGTAAGTAGAATATGGTTTATAAAGTTAATATTTATTTAAACTAATTCTTTATTCTGCTAAAATGCAACAGGGGAAGCGTTTGCAAGTTCCCGACATACCGCCTGTTCGTGACTTTCAAGATCTTTGTGATGGCATCTGCTTGGCCTTGTTAATATCGTACTACTGTCCCAAAGTTGTACGTTGGACTGATGTACGTATAAAATATTTGCCAGCTGTTGAGGATTCCATACACAATGTGCTGATAGTAAGCAATTTCTGTCAAAAGTATTTGCCATACAATGTGTTCCATATGCTACCCGAGGATATCACTTATATGAGAGGGTAGGATATACATACAACAATATCTCACAACATTTAAAAGAATTTAATCTATGTTTTATTTGTTTTTTAAATCGATCTTTACAGATCAATGCGTTTAAATTTGCTTGTTCTGTTGGCTGATCTCTTTAATCTTCTGGAAATACATCCAGCCACTTGTGTAACGTATCCTGGAATGGATTCTCTTGGTAAGCTTCGCTCAAAATCATATTTTTCTTTAACTTTTTGGTTTTAGTTTTTCTCTTTTTATGTTTTGTAATGTATTAAAAAAAAAACAATTTAATTATTTGGTAAAAGTCTATTTATTATAATTATAGTGGGTGGACAAATTTGAGGTTAGAAAGTAAATTGGCTTAAAACCAAAAACTTTCTTTTGTCAACTTTAGGTTTTATAATGCCAATGTTAAGTAGAAATATGGCAATTAATAATGCAATTTGATTTCGGGCAAATGCTAATCGCTAGCACATCGTTAGACGGCCGTTCTATTCTCGTTAATGCTCCGCCGAATTTCGTCTTTCCGAGCGTCAGTTGTTTGTGGGTTTATCACGTAACCCCGGTTGTTCAAATCGCTTCAAATTCAAAATGAGCCTCATTTTTTGTTGAAAAATTAAAAATGTTTTCATTTAGTTTTTCAAACAGCCATTTCAAATACCTTCGACCTTTTAATTATTGAATTAAACTTTATAAGAGTGAAAATGAAGAGACGCGAAAAGTTCCTCTTATGATCAGCAATTGCTGCGAACATCGACGAGTTGATCTTCTAGGCTCATTCTTAACACTTTGCTGTGTTTGTTACACTACCGCCACTATGAACGTATTGCTTTGTTCTATTATCAGCAACAATATCTAATTTAGCGATTAAATTACGCACAGCTGTCTCAGAAGGAGCCTGAATACGAGAAAAAGCTGCTCGAATTTTATGGAATATTGCAGTGAAGTGATAAAAAATTGTAACAATTAAAATTCTTTGCTTAAGAGTAGAACGTTCCATGCTTGAAAATTTCAGCTTAATTCTTAACATTTAATCATTTGACAGACAATTTACTATATAACCTCAAATTTGCCCACTCATTACAAAAAACAAACAAAAAAAGTGTTGGTCAATAAATTCGAATTTGTTTTCACTTACACCGCAAAATAAAAAAAAAAAAAAATACAATAAAATAAATAAAAACTATTCACCAAGCTAAAGTTCTTAGATAGAAAGAAAGCTTTCAAAAAGTACTAATATTTAACCTGTTCTTGTTACGGCAAAATGTGGTGTTGTGGTAATGGAATCCATTAAAATAAGAGCTGAGCTATTTATTGGTTGCTTTACTTAAACTCTTTATGTAGTTAATATCATGTATTTGACATATCGTTTATTTATGTACTTAATTTGAAAAAAAAAATAAAATAATACACTGTGAATTGTTCGGACTTTTAAAGAAACACACACAGGCACGTGTAGCTTTTTAATGGATCTTTATATAACAATTAAGTTGCCTTTACTATTTTTATATTTATAAAAAAAATGTCATTGTGAACTGTCTGGTTGTGTTAATTGTATTTGATTGTTTTATATGTTTGCCATCGTTGTGTCCCCAGGAAGTTGTGCACAAATGGATTTTCCAGACACATTTTGTTATTTAAGCTTCTACTGTCTTGTCCATTTGTCCATTTGTTTAACATAAAATAGGTGTTTTATTATTATAAAATATCTTTGTTATTCATAAATAATGCAAAACATTTTAAAATATTCTCCTTTATCTTCTTTCTTTCTAATTCTGGTACAAAATTTCCAAAAATTAAAAATGTGTGTGTGTGTGTGTTTTTTCCTAAAAAAAAACATTCAAAACATTAAGAGATCATCGCTAAACAGAATGCAGGTGCCAATGAACATGGGATTTATCATCGCCGTGGCTTAACGATGCCTGCTGTAACACCGATTCCAGATTTAAGAAGTGAATTAGATCAGCCTTCTTCTGCATCACCATCAAAAAGACCTCAATTTCAAGGTCAATATTAACGAAGATCAAAGAACTTTTAATTCTTTTCTTTTTTTTTTTGTTTGTGTTTCTTAGTGATAATTTTTGTTTCGCAAACATTTTATGTATAAAAAAAAACAACTAGAAACCATAAACATGACTTTAATTTTCAATTTTTAATGTTGTGTTTTTGTTTTGTTTTATTCTTGAATTTTGCTTGTTACATTTTTTTTTATTTTATCTGTTTTTACTTGTGTTCTTTAAATTACAATTAAATTAATTTTGTTTAATACGCTTCAAATTCATAATTTCAATTTATTTTGCAATTTTTAAAGGAAAAGGAAGCTAATTTTTTTTAATAAGCAGAATATAAAACATTTTCTCACAATCTTCATTCATTCATATTTCCTTGGTAGTGTTAGTAATAGTAGACAATCAGCCATTTAATCAACTGTTGTAGTTTAAGTTAATGAGAACTTAAGAAAAAACAGAGAGAGAGAGAGAGAGAGAGAGAGAGAGAGAGAGAGAGAGAGCAGCAGCAAATAGAAAAGTTAAAAGGAAGAATGCAAAATATCAAAAAAAAAATACAAAAAGACAACTTGAAATTCTAATACTTTTATGTAAATTAAAATTAATTAAAAAGCCGTTATATTTCGAAATTTTAAAAATTTCCTTTTCTCTTTAAAAATTTTCTTATGTGTTATACATACATCCTTCCTTAATTTGCTTAAAAAGCTTTCAAGAAATTGATATAAAATAAAAAAAAATTAATCTGGAAATTTAAAGAAAATTATTAAAAAACAAAAATATAAAAAAAAAAAAATAAAAATAACAAGTATTGAAAATACGAATTTGAAAGAAATCATTTAATCTGAATATGTTTTCTTTTTATTGTTACTACTACTAAAAGCATGATGTACAATTCTAAAATTCTATTTTAATATTTACAATATTTTCCCAACACATTATCATAATACAAATATACACATACATACCTATTAATATCATTTAGTGCATCAAACATACCTACAATACATATACACGCATTAAATTCTAAAAGTTTTTATAAGTTTGCCCTATTTAAAAAGTACAAAAAAAAAATACATAAAAAATATTTTTGTTTTTCAAATCTTTAGGTGAAATTTTCCCCCCGTCAATTTGTGTGTGTTTCTTTAATATAGTGAATATGTTTTCTTTTTCATCATTATAAGTGCAGTATTTACTTGTACCTTGTTATTTATTTAACCATTTGCCATTTGCAAGAAATAACGAGAATTTAAATAACAACTGCTTCATAATTAAAAAAAAAAACAATAATAATAAAATTCATCCTGTTTCTTAACACTTAAAAAATTTTATTTTATTTTATAATTTAATATGGAGAATTTAAATAATATATTATAGACGTATATACATATATGTATATGTATATATATATGTTTGTAATGTATTTTGTTTTATTTATTTATTTTTTTTAATTTTTTCGTTAATAATTTATTTTCTTTTTTATTTTTAAAATTAATTTAAATTTTAGTTACGTATACAAATTCGGCCAGCGATCACATTAGCAAACCAATATCCTCCATGCATCCACAATCATCACAATTTGATCAAAATCAACTGGCTGAAAATACACATTTCGATAACGAAGGTAAATCAATCATTGATTCTTTAACTATAATCTGGACTTCTGTGGCTTATTATGTTGAAAATTTTATTTTTATATATTTAAAAATTTATTTATTATTATATTGATTTTATAAAATTAGCATTTGTTGTACACAAATCACGTGGCATAACCACACTATCATCCATGCATATGCAACAACAGGATCCCTTAATACCAGCTCGCTTAAGACAGGCAAAAGAAAAAAACAATATAGAAACTAAGGCTGATGAAAGAGGTTTGTTTTTGTTTTTGCTCGCTATTTCTCTTTTTTTAATTTTTTCCTTTTTTTATTTTTCATTTGCCATTAATTTAAATTAGTTTATTTAATTTTAAATTAATTTGTGTTTAATAATAAATTCCATTAATAAAATATGTTTCTTAATTTTTTTACTTAGGCGACAATGTGCCAGCAGGACGACCTAGCAATTGGGATCAACATCGCCGACCAAGTTATGCAGGCAAGCATTTTTTGTTTTGTAATTTTTAAAGCTTCTGCATTATAATTTGTTTTCTTTTCTAGGGCGAAGATCACGTCGTAATTCTTCTAGCGAAGATTCTCAATTGACAATTGAAAATTTTGGTGGCTCTCAAGATCAACTGAATAATATTGAACGTTTTGAAAGAGATCGAGAGCGAAAATTATCAAATACCACAATAGGTACTCTACTTTTTTATTGTTATTTAATATACATTTTCGTAATAACCATTTTTTTTAATTATATTTTTAAATTTTATTAGTGCAAACAAAAATGTTTCTCTTAATTTTATTCCGTTTATATCTCTTCGACATAAAAATAATATTGTAAGATTTTTATAAAAATTAGGTTTGAGGAAAATTCACAACACACAGATAGAAATGGTTGTGTCGTTTTGTAATGATTTTAGGAACTTTTGTACCATTTTCAAGATATGATTAGTTTAGCTTACCTTCTCCACCTACAGATTTAGCACAGGGTATAGAATTCTTCAACTACTTGAAGTAGTAAAATGTTTATATAAGTTCCAATATTTTTTCTTTATTTTTAATAAATATCGTTTTTTCTTTTAAACGATTTTTTTATATATTTTTTTCTTCTCGATATTTCGCTTTCCTTTGGAAAGCTTCTTCAGGAAAAAATTTTTATTTTTGAAAACAAAAAAATTATTATTATTATTGATAATTATTATTATTGATAATAATTTTTTTGTTTTCAAAAATAAAAATTTTTTCCTGAAGAAGCTTTCCAAAGGAAAGCGAAATATCGAGAAGAAAAAGAAGAAAAGACGTTTAAAAAAACTATAAAAATTATCAAATTTTTCTTTATGCAATTTTGAAAGATTCAAATAAGTAATATCCCTAGAGGGCAGCTAATAGCTTCATATGAGAGGCGTTGGCGATAAGATACTAAAAATCAAGTCAAAAGCCGGAGTTTCTGTTAGTATTTCGATGGTTCATCCCAGAGAATGAAACTTGAAAAAATGCATCACAAAGAAAAAACGATACTATTTTGATGAACTTCATATGACATGGAGTTCCGAAGGGCACACGGTTGTCTGGCCAAAAAAAATTTAACCTGGGTGGTTTCAACAGATGTAACTTAAACTGTCGACATAGTCGTAAATGCGATATCATATCATACGATGGTAGTTTAATAAGCCGTGATTTTTCTAATGTGGTGGATCCTCTTAATATGGACGAGGTTTTGCCCCATTATTTAACTGTGAATCTACTACAGCACACCGGAGATCAAACAACACAAAATTCGCTTTTCCATTTTCTTCTTAAAAGCCGAAATTGTGTGCTATCAACAGCTGCCAAATGCAAACTAAATGATTCAGCTTAAACAGAAGTTAATTGACATGTGTCTGCTGATAGAAGTAGTGTTGCCGTTTCAATTAAAGGGCGAGAAATTTAAAAAGTCAAGAACTAATTGACCCACCCTTGTTCTATAACGGAAAACTACAATTTAAAACGACTAAACTGAATGCAGAATAATACAAAAACATTTTGGAACGAGCTTTTCCGGAATGCAGCATTATTTCTGATACTTGACATTGGATTTTCTAACAAAGTAATGCCAAATCGGTAAAATCCTTACACTGTTTATTAATGATCTATCAAATGTCATTAAGTATTTCAACATTTTATTATATTTAGACGACATGATTTTATTTCGTATATATAAAAGTAACGCTGATCATATTCTCCTGCAAAATTACTAAGATGCTATTGATTCATGGTGTAATATTAATCTTATAGAGTTGAACATTAAAAAGTGCAAATACGAGTACATGTGTTGCTTCCGAAGGTGTGGTACAAACGTGCAGTATATTTTAAGCAGCTACGAACTTGAGCAACTGAATGTGATTTCAGCTCTTGGTATTTTACTAGATGCTAAATTAAATTTTATACAGCATATTTTGTTGGCCACTAACAAAGCACGTGTATATCTTGGATGTATAAAATACTGGTCGAAAGAGTTTAGTGAACCATATATCACAACACATCTTTATAATACTCTTGTCAGATCTATTCTGGAATGTGGCTCAATAAGTTGAGATCCAATGTATAAAGTTTATAGTATGGAATCGGTGCAAAAGCAGTTCTTATTATTTTGTCTTCGCGGCTTACAATGGAATCCCTTAAATCTACCATTCTACACTAGTAGACTTGCTCTAATAAAGCTTTCAACTCTAAAAAGTCGAAGAATAATGTTAAATGTCACGTTTGTTTCAAATTTAATAAAAAAAAATGTCTGTTCAGATTTTTTGATTAGCAATATTTCATTTAACGTTCTATTTCATCCTACGCGCTATTTTAATCCATTCGTAATTAAAGTGTTCAGATCAAATTATGTTAACTCTGACCCGTTTTTAAGAAAGCATATTGATTTTTCTTTGAATGTTAATACTAATTTTATGTTTAAATAGCTAAATTTTAAAAAAAGTGACTAAACTGTCGCTTAAAAGCGTTTGAAGATGGCTTTCGCGGAAGGCTTCTGAAAGAGGTAAACAATCTTAAGAAGTTCGTTCCATCGTTGATCCATACAATCGAGATCGCTTAATATAAGTTTACCTTAGATTATTTTAAAATCCTCTACAATTTCATTCCAAGTCTCCTATTTGAGATTATAAAGCACCTTGGAACCAATACTCTTTATAAAACGTTAGAAAAACCAAATAGTTCTTAACGATAAAGTGTGTTTCCTAAAAAATTTTTTTTCCGATGTTATTCAAATGAATCAGTTTTTTTTTAATTTCAGGGGGGTTTATTTTTAAAAATTTTGTAAATAAATTACGAAAACAAATTACGAATAAAAAGTTTCTCTATAATAATAAACAATAAAACAAAATATCTAAAAAAAAATAATTCCATCGCTTTGTTTTGGTTGGTTAATCGAAAATTTGCAGAACATATTTCGCTGTTGTTATTTAAATGAACTGACGTGTATTCAATTCAAGTTAATCGCAAACGGCAGAGATGTGTAATATTTTTTTAAATATCAAGCGAATAAAATTGGCTATAAAATAATAAATTTTAATATTTTAATTGATCCAAAGAAATATTACAAACACCGGTCGTAAAATTGTTTTTTTTTTCACCATGATTTTTAATACATAATAACGCACTGGTTCCTCTAAAAAGAGTCAACTCAAAATTTACAAATTCTTTAGGAGAGGCAAAAACCCATATTGTAGAGCAATTTTATATCAAAATGAATGCAACTATAATTTTTTAAGATTTATACAGTGTGCTGTTACGACTATTTTATATTAATTTCCTGCAAAAAGTGAAAATTAAAAAATTTTGAGTTGAATTTCTTTAGAGGAACCAGCGTGATATGGGATTAAATGTAGTAAACAATGGAGAATATATCTTTAATGTGATGTGTAATACTTTAAACTCTTTTTTTTTAGAACATGTGGTGCCCGTTAGATCTTCGATAGCAGATGCCCGTGGTACCCTACAGTTGGGCTACGATACTGACTCAGGCTCAGAAAAACAAGATCGTGATACTGAGAAGCAAGAACCTCTTAAACGCCAACCCAGGTAAAAAAACAGAATTTTATATTTATATATTTTCAAATAATCAATTATATTTGCAGCTGCGATAGCGTTAATTTTGTAACCTCTGCACAAACTAAAACTAATAACGCCATTTACACCCCGCAAAAGCATTCCACTAGTCCAGAATTAGGAGCCGAAGACCCGCCACATGATCCAAATGCTACTTTAACTAGAAAATCTTCAAATGCCAGCATGCATATGAAAACCCATAATTGGCAAAATAATCAATGCGGTAAAATGTTTAAGTTGCCTTTCTTCAATGTTGTTCTTTTTATTGTAATTTTTTTTTGTCATTTTAGATACATTCGATGATGACACTCGTTCGCTGGAAAGCACTTGTAAGCTCACCAATATACGCATGAAACTTGAGGAGAAAAGAAGAAAGATTGAACAGGATAAACAAAGAATTGAGATGGCATTACTGCGCTATCAAGAAAAAGTATTTTTATATATAAAAAAAAATATTTAAATAAATAAACTATTAACATACATATTCATTCCTATACAGTTAAATCAGGATGATTATATGGAAGCTGACTATATGAAATGGGAAACCATGAGTAATGACTCAAAACGTACTTCGGATATAGATCCAAACGATTTGGATAAATATCAGGTTGGTGCCACTTTAATAAATAGTTTATTATTTTAATTAATGTTGCTATTATAGCGGTAGTACATCTTAATATTTATTATTCTCCTTCTTATTAAAACAACTAAAAAGAATCATCATAAACCGTAACAAACATAATGTGTGAATATAAAATAAAAAATCACAAAAAATTTTTTTCTGCGCCTTAATTTTGCATTTTAACATTTAATACGTTAATCAATTTTTGCGATCACAAGGAATAACAAAATAAAATGGTGTTAGGAAAAACTTGAAAAATGGCCATTACTGTATTCCTAACACTTAAAAGCATAAGGATACTCAAAATTTTATAATAAGAACGAATATTTTATATCTCAAAATCTTAACAGTTAAACTATATTCACCGAATTAGAGACAACGACTTATAATTCACTTGAAAAAAATGTTGTTAAATGTTTAGCGAAAACGACTTTAGCTGTTATTCCTTGTGGGCGTAGATTTAAATAACGTTCTGAAGGAATTTTTAGAGAACACGTTTTTAGAGAAAAGTTGGTGTAGAGTCAACTATAATAATGATAATATTAATAAAAAAAAAGAAAATCAAACATCCCTGCTATGAATGTCAACGTCGATAGTCTAGACAATTCATAATTCCATATCGCCTTGACGATAAATCGAAACACAAAATTTAATTTATTTATTTATTTACTGTTACGAGTTGCTTCTTAGACTAAAAAAAATTAAGGAACGCTAGCTGCAAAGGCTTTCTATCGGCCTTGATATTCAGAAGCATTTTACTAGTAGACCGGTTCTTAGCTTGGTTTGTTTTATATATCTGAGTCGCGATCAGAAAATGTTTTTCGTAGGGCGCCATATGATGAGCATTCAATGAGAGTGTGTTTGAACGTGAAATTGTTATTGCGTCTAGGATATATTGGTGTATTGGTTTTGTTAATTCTGTAGTCGTGGGAAAAAGGCAAAGTCGTGAAAAAATCTATTGTTGTTGGGTATATAAAAGTTTGGAAGTTGATTTTCCTTAGCTTTAGTTCTTATGAAATTTTGAATTTAAAAGTAGGGTCAAGAAGAAGAAGAATCCGTGCATAAGAGGCAAATTTTGCAGTAAAGTCAGCGCTTTCATTGTCCAAAAATTAAACAAAAATTATGTATAAAGTATTTTTTATATCTGAATCCAGCGACGTTTAAATTCATTCTGGAAAAAATCGATCATTCAATGAAAAATGGATTTTGATCGACATTTCTCTCAAACAAGTTAAAGCTGGTAACAACATTAAAGTTCTTAGCACAAGGATCTTGGAACTAAGTATATTAGTAGTAGTGATTCAAATCTTTGTTTATCACAGCCCATGTAATTTGAAATGATGGAAGAAAAAAAGAGTGAGTCAAATTTACAATTCTTTGAGAGCTCAGGATTACCTGCTGCTATTAGATGGCGTGGAGATTAAATGTCTTGAATGACACTTGAAGAATTTATATGTTTTTAAAACTCCCTTTTATATATTTGCAAAAACTGGTTAATAGCTTTTATAAAGGGTGTTTTTTTAAGCCCGATAGAACTTGAAATTGTAAAAAATAACACAAAAAATTAAATTGTAATCAAAATTTCGTTTTTATTCGAAGGATCAATACCTGACATTAACATTTGAAAATGATTTCGGGCATATAGGCACCGCGGCTGTTCTTGACGAAGCGCATTCTGGACGTCCAATTTTGGGCCACTTTTTCGAGCACTGCTGGGCGTATGTCACGAATAACACGAACAATGCTGTCCTCCAAGGCGTCAATTGTTACTGGTTTATCAGCATAAACCATTGACTTCACGTAGCGCCACAGGAAATAGTCGAGTGGTGTCAAATCGCACGACCTTGGAGGCCAATTGACAGGTCCATTTCTCGAAATCAACTTATTGCCAAATTTTGATTTCAATAAGTCGATGGTTGCGTTCGCTGTATGGCCCGTAGGCCATCCTGTTGAAACCACATCTCGTCCGGATCAATGTCATCCATATTTTCAAACAAAAAATCATTGATCATGGTGCGGTAACGATCTCCATTGACCGTAACGTGAGCTCCGGCTTTATTTTTGAAGAAAAAAGGTCCGATGATGCCACCAGCGTGAAAACCGCACCAAACGGTGCATTTTTCTGGATGTAATGGAGTCTGTAGGGTCTGTTGTGGATTGGTCTCACTCCATATGCGGCAATTTTGCTTATTAACAAACCCGTTAAGCCAAAAATGCGCCTCATCGCTGAACACAATTTTGCGATAAAACAACGGGTCAGTTGCCAACTGCTCTATAGCCCAATCGGCGAAAGAACGACGCATATAATGGTCTCGTGGCTTCAATTCCTGCACCAGCTGGATCTTATACGGGTGTAGGCCGAGATCTTTGCGCAAAATTTTCCACGTAGTGGACGGACAGAGCCCCAATTCCTACGACCGACGACGAATTGATAAATTTGGATCTTCTTCCACACTTTCGTTTACAGCGGCGATATTCTCTTCAGTACGCACATTCCTTCGACGTGTTGGTGTTATTGCATCCTCTAGAGAGTATGTGGTACGAAATCTATCGACACTTCGACGAATGGCTTGTTCAGATGCACGATTATGTACGCCATAAAAATGACGAAGTCGTCTATAAGTTGCGCGAATCGACGACTGATTTTCAAAGTAAATTTGGATAATTTCGTAGCGTTGTTCAAGCGAGAGTCTATTCATGATGATTTGTCAGAGTATACTGAAACAAATAAAAAAAAGTTTCATCAAAATTTCATTTTTTGTGTTACTTTTTACAATTTAAAGTTCTATCTAGCTTAAAAAACACCTTTTATATCTCCTACTGCCGCACTCCCTTCTGCCTCGTTTTTTTTATAAACTTCTTTTATACTTCACACAAACTCTGGGCATCTAAAACTCAATGATTTGCGTAAATAAATGCGGAATAAATGCCCACATATGAAAATTTTTTAGATCTTAATATTTTGCCAACTATTTCTTATTCGTGGTTTTATGGCATTCAATTTTAATGTTATGCCCCCCAGTCTTGTTTGTCCCTAAAATCCTTTTGCTATATTTGGGTTAATTACCAGTCCCGCAATTAACGTTTCAGACATGTTTTGGTAATTTTTTTTCCTTTATATTCAATATTTTTTTATTAATTTTTATTAATCCTTAACGGCAATTAGAGAAAATTGTTTAGAGTCATTGCCAAAAAATGTCCATCTTCAAAGCGTCTTTTAAAATACTGAACGTCACACAATAGCAATCAATTGTTGTCAGTATTGACTACCACAATGCTATTATTGTGGCTTTGACGTGTCCTTGCGTCGATGTTAACATTCATAATAGCAGTGAATATAATAAAACTAACTTTTAAATAAGGCAGCACACAGTTTAGATTGAAAATAATTTTTATAGTCGATTTTTGTTTTTTTTTTTTAATATTTGTGGACACTTTAAAAAATTTCTTTTAGAAAATTTTATGTAGAATAGATTTTTCACATAAAAATTTTAAATTAAAATTTGTAGAAATTTTATTTTTACAATTAAATCCATGACCAATTTTAAAAGCAGTTACGTTTTTGTTGTTTGAAATTTGTGTACGTAGTGGTGTTTTCGAATATTCTAGTTTTTTTACTGCCTGTCTCACAATTTCACATTAAAAAAATTTTTTTTTTGTTTCCAATGTAATTGTAAAAACGAAATCCTGTGACGACATCGTGTGACAGGCAGTTAATTTCTTATTTGTGATTTATTTGTAAATTATTTTATTTTGAGTAGTATTTGAAATAATAATTGTACTTTGTCCACTGTTAACGTGATTAACTCTAAATCCTTTAAATCATTAACTCACACACAGCAAAGCATCGCTATTATGAATATGAATCTACAAGACATTCAACAAGATATACAAAGATTAGCTACGCAACAAAATCAAATACAGGCCCAACAAATGCAAGCTCAACAGCTCCTGCAGGCCCAACAAATAGCAAATATGTTAAATCAGGTAAACAGTTCATACAGCACAAGAATATAATTTATCGTTTACATACACATACAAAAGCAAGCACCTAATGATCGTTAGATTTATTTAGATCATTTTTTTTTAATATTTAAAATCACTAATCATTTTGTGTGACATCATATTTGTCAGATGAGAGTAACGTGACAAAAAACTCACTATAAACTATTATACACATAAAATTAATATTATTTTCACTTGAAATATTTTTCAATATTCATTGTTGACGGTATTTTTTTAGCGATTTTTAATTAATTTTCTAAAAAAAAAAAATTCAATGTTATTTATTTTTTTTTATAAGCAACAACAAAATTTTGGATCCCAACAACATTTAGCAGCTGATCCCTATTCAACACGACCTTTACAAAATCAGCCAAATTTTGGATCGTCACCTCATTTGCCACAGTCGTTTAATGCCGGTATTGTTAATCCTTATGGCGGATCTAGGCCACCTAGCCGGGATCCATATCAGCAATTGCCACCAATGCCAGTGCCGTATATAAATGACAATGTCCCATATTTATATACGCAACAGCAACAGTCTATGCTGCCGCAAGCTCAGTATAATACAATGCATCCTCTATTTAATGACAACAATGCCGTGCCTTATAGCAGAAGTAACAACCATAGCTTCGGTGGGCTACCATCCAACAATCAACCACCGTTACAGAGTCATCTTGCTCATCAACAATACATTCCTCGCCAAAGTATTTACGATGATTATCAAATGCAGTCGATGCATGGCCGTGAGCCGAATATGTCGCCACAACCGAACAACTACTACGGACAACATGAACCTCTTGTGCAGCAGCAACAGCAGCAACAACAACAACAACAGTATCCAACACAAAGAAGAACATGGGCTCAACCCTCATTCGATCCAATACAAATGGTAGATGTTGGCGGCAATAGCTGGCAAATTCAAAGAAGACCCCAAAAGACAAATGACGGAGATGGTGGACCCAATTGGGGCAGTCCACAGGCTGAAAATAATATGCAGCACCAACGATCGTCAATACATCAAAATGGCGATGGACAGCATCATCAAATATACCCAGTGCACTCATCTCCATTGCACAATCAACGTCTTCCAGGAGGTAATGACGGTGGTGGTATCGGAGTTAAAAGGCAACAGTCTATGACTAATTTAAGAGAAGCGAGGTCACCAAATGTTATACCCAAAGCTTCATCCGCTCCCACGCCTCCCGATGATGTTATGGCACCCCAGAGCATTTGCTTTATTGGCGATCAGGATGACATTGATGAAATTGAACGCAGCGTTATTGAAAAAATGCAAACCACAGGGCTCTCCGAAGACAGTTTTCCCATATACCACCATGCACATCAGCAGCAGCAATCGCTTATCTCTCAGGCAGCACAAATGCAGCGCGACCACCGAGAGAACAACTACGACGATTACAGTAGTGGCGGCAATGATATGATAGCCCAAAAACTAAATATAACCAGTGGCAATCTAACCTATAGAATACCTTCACCACAACGTCCACAGCTGCATCCAAATAGCTTCCAGGTTAATATACCACAAACAAACAACAACATTTTTTAATTCAAATTTCAATGTATAAATTTTTCTTTTTAGGATCCGCGGTCAGCTGAAAAGAACAGTAGTGAAAAAGGTTTCTACATTTCGTTTGATGATGAGCAACCTAAAAGACCTAAGCCGCCTTTAAGAGCCAAACGTTCCCCGAAAAAAGAAAAGAGCTTGGACAGTGCTAACATTCAGCTATTGAATAATTCAGATTTAACCGACTACGCTGAAATTATTAACAATGATATTTCAAGCGAACAAAAATCACGATCAAAAGCACGCAAACTTAATTATAGCGATAGTTTTAGCAACAATGGCGGTCAAAACAAAAGTACAGGGGAGATAAATAAGGCCACATATAACAAATATACCGATAGTCCAATATATCTCAGTCAAGTTATGTCGATGGGTGAGAACAAGAGCGAAAACAAATCACAAAACTGTTCATTATCGCACAACAATACTCAACCACAAACTCCACCCCCATCCGTGGCTTCCACTTCACCAACACATTTGAGGAGCAGTAGCACTCCTTTAGAGAACAGGGAAGTAAAAGGCAAAGCTTTAGTTATTGGCACAGATCCATCTACTCTTGATCCGGTAAGTTATACAATTTATTTTATACATATTTTATGACGATAAAGAGAAGATTAACTATATGCGTGTGTGTGTGTATGTAGGAATCAGCAGAGGAAATGGAACGCCGTAAGGAAAAGATTATGCTTTTATCTCTACAGCGTCGCCAACAACAGGAAGAAGCTAAAGAACGAAAAGAACAAGAGGCTGCTCGAAAACGAGAAATTGAACGCGAAAAGGAGGAAGAGAAACAACGTAAAAAAGAAGAACAAATGGCCCGAAGAGCAGCTATTCTTGAACAGCATCGCTTAAAGAAAGCTCTCGAAGAGGCTGAACGAGAAGTAAAATTAATTAATAATTATTTCTTTTTGCCTACAGAAGCATCATATTTACACAAAATTTGCTTTTTGTTTGATTATAGGGAAAACATCTTGATCGCTCAGATATGGGTCACAATAAAACAACTTCACATACAAACACTGTAACTAGAACACGTCCCAAACCCACAAGACCCAGACCCAAAACGATACATGTTGATGATGGTTCTGTGGATATAAGTGAGGCTTCAAGCATATCTAGTCGCGGCAAAAAAGGTTCCAGTACGAATCTTACAGGTAAAATTATTATAAACCATTTAATTGTTATCAAGAGTTTTTAATTTTTAAAACTTTTTAAATATAATTTTTTACTCTTGATTTGATTTTGATTTAATTTAATTTTATTGTTTCATTTCATTTTCTTTCTTTTGTTTTTCTTTTTTATTATACTTTTTCTTTTTTTAATTTTTCATTGTTTAATGCATGGATCCGTTTAATATTGAAATGATTGCGAAACAATCAAAGGCTACGGCCAATTAAGTTCTAATTCAATGAGGAGAGATTATTACAGAGGCTCTCAAGATTCCCTAACAGTTAAAGGTAATTGTAATTTTTTTTTTATTTATTTATTTATTTTTTTATTATTTTTCTTTTGGCTTGTTTCAGTTAACTATTATAGCAAGCAAGTTTTAGTTATTGTGAACTATTAAGTTTTTTTAAGTTTTTGTTTTATTCTGTCTTTTTTTTTTATAAGTATTTTTGTATTGAATTTATAATGGGGTTTGTCGTTTGTTGTTGAAAAGAAGGGGTATTTCTTAATTTTTTTTTTTTTTTGATTTTCTTTTAATATGGTTTTGCATGAAAGTAGTTAGATGCGCTTAAACAAACAAACAAAAAAAAATTTCAATAAAGATAATATAAAAATAAAAAAAAATTAAGGACTTAAATAAACAAATTTTCTTTTGCTAGAATCTCCGGACGAGTACCCAAGTACAAGTTCCACACCAATTGGACGTCGCGGATCTTATAAACTATCTAAAGGTTGGTGGCGGGATATTACATACATACATACGTACATGTTTACACAAGACGTATATTTCTGAAATATAATTAAGTTTCTAACTAATTATTTTTTAAATTCATTGTTTGCGAAATTGTTGCTTTTGTTTTATTATTTTTTTTTGTTTTTGTTTTTTTTTTAACTTAAGTTGTATACAGTTTGGTTATTTATGATAATGCTTTCCTTTTTTTTTTTTTTTTGTTTTTGCTTTATTCTTTATTTAATGCAATTTTCTAAATGTCTCATGCTCGAATAACGATTTTCGCACATTTTTTTTAAAACGTTTGCTTTCAACAATAATTTCCTCCTAATTTTAGTAACTTTTTAGCATGATTTTCCTCTAATATACATACATAATTATGCAAATGTATGGGAATGTATATAAATATATATTTACCAACACTTATAAATAATAATATTAATATTGAGGTTTATTGCGGTTAAAGGATATTTTTTTTGTTTAAATATAAAACCATTTTTTTTGTTTGTTTTAGAGTGAAACAGGGCGATGGGTTTTGTTTTTTCCTTTTTTTTTCATTTTTTAATTTTAAAAATAAGCTTTATTCAGATAAATTTTAAATTATAATATATAATAGATAAATATTAAAAACAAAAAAAAAAAAAAATAAAAAACAAACAAAGTACATAAACCCTCATAAAATGTGGGAATTCTTACAGAACCAAATGTTGAACGAGGTCGAACTTTATCACGAATATCAGTAGCCAAAGGAAGTACTCTAAATTTTCGTGGGCGAAAATCAAATTCGCTTATGAATCTGTGCGGTAAGAGTTTTAGTCACCTTTGTATTTCTTTGTTTTTGTTTTATTTTTTATTAAATAATTATAATATTTTTTGGTTGTCGGTTAATAAATTATTGTTTTGATATTTTTACAATCATCATCATTATTTTTTTTTGTTGTTTAACAGGAAAATTGTTTAATTTATTTTTTATTTAAATTTTCATTTTCAATTAAAATTCACATTATTCAAACATTTTTAAACCATTTATACCATTAATGATTCATTTTGGCATTTATGTTTAATCGAATTTTGTTTATTTCCAAAACCATTTCAAAACTAAAAGTGTAACATAATCAGATCATTTATTAGCTGGTCTGTCTCATCACGCTAGAACGTTTCAAGTAGAAATTCCAAAATTCAAATCGCAATTCTAATTCCTTGTTTGAGATTTTTAATATTTTTTTTTTTATTTGCAACACTCACTATCAGAAAAATGTTCTCTTAATGTGTTCGAATTTCAATAAAATAAAAATCGCTTTCGGAATTTAATGGTAACTAAAAATATTAAATTTAATTTAAATAATTGGCAACAATATGTTAGACCAACACTACGAGTATAATTTTAATGAACACAAAAATTAAAAATGTAAAGGTTGGTTTCTACAGAGGTGCTGAGTGTCCGCCGGGAAGGTAATCATTTGGAAGAGCTTCAAAACAACTGCAAAAAAAAAACTTGGTAGTCTCCCTAGAAGGGGGGACGGACTATGTAAATATTTAAAACAATATTAAGACAAAGCAAATTTTGTGAGAGCGATAACACAAGCCAGAAATAGAAATACAGGGCAATTTAAGGATAAGGATGTATTTGATTTCATGCCTCGTACAATTGTCAATTTAACAAATTTTGTATTTTGTTGTATTTTTGAAAATCGGTGGCCGTTTTTCGGTTTGTGAATGATGATGATGATGAGGTTGTTTTTATGGTGTGTAGGGGTGTGGGTACATAAGATTTAATTTTAAGGGGGTCGTTGTTAGTTTTGTTGTTTTTGTATGTATTTCCCATAGTCATTTTTGTCATTTCTCACTTTAAATTAAGACACATTTCTATATGATTTTTTCTTTTATGTTTTCTTTACATAACGCACTGGTTCTTTTAAAAGAAACAGCACAAAATTGAGAGAAAAAAATAAATTTTTTTTTAAATTATTTTTATTAAAAAAAAGGGGATACAATTGTATTTTATTTTGCCTAAGGAGTACAGAAAATTGTGTAAAAATTTTACAGTGGATAAATATGACGGACCACTGTGCATCAAAGCTGAAAGCTGAAGTATTTTTTTAAGTTGATTCTTTTTATAGAAACCAGTGCATTTATTTAGTTATTTGTTAAATTAAAAAATATAGTTAAAACACACACACACATACATACATATACACAGAACGCAAATTTTATAAAATATAGAAAAATTTTGCTTCAGCTGGTTATTGTACTAATTCAATTGTTATTATTTCTTTTTTTTTATTCTAAATTAAAAACAATTAATCATACAAAATAAACATGAAACAATTAAAATATTAAAAAAAAAATAAATAATAATTTTTTAATAAATATAATCAATAACTACTTGAAACCTTCTTTGCCCATGATCATTCCTAATCAATAACATTGAAACGTTTAACGAATCCAAATAATTGTTTGTTTTGCAATTGTTGTGCCTTGATGATAAACTTTGATGAAATAGATTCGGGCATAGGAAGAGCTACGCCACCACGTAGAGCACCATCACCCGGTATGGCCACGTTGAGTAGGCACATGCCCTCTCCATCAGGCCCTGGCTCTTTACCGCCCGGTTTAATATCAAAACGACGTGGTATAGACGATGGATCTAGTGATATATCATCGACTGGCAATTCCATGATGGACTATTCGGGTTCGTATAGATACAAAAAAAAAAAATTAAAAGAAATTTTTCATTATCCTGTTTTTTTTTTAATCATGCATTCAGTCATGCAAACATACTGTATCATCCATTACAATTCGCAGAAATTTTATTTTTATTTTTTTTTTATATAAAAAAAAATTTATTTAATTTATTTATATTTTATTTTTTAAGAGGAGAAAGAAAGAAGTTAATTAGGTTAATTAGTATTTGGGTGTTATTAACAAAATAAAAATAATAACAATTCACGTTTAAAGAAGGGTGAAATTTAAAAAGGGCGCTGCTGACAGCCAAATATTTTGTATGAGTGAGTGAGTGTATGGTAACGAAACATAAATTCGAAAGTTAGAAAAGTGTTTAGTCAATCAAGTGCATTCATTCGTTTTATAGCATAATCAATTTAGTTATATTTAATTTATATATATTTTTTTGTTTGTTCTTCTTTGTTGTATTGAGTTGTGTTTGTTGTTATTTTATTAGTTATTTATTATAATTTCTATTTTTTTAGTTTCGTTTTTTTTTCAATTTCAATTTTAACCCATGTTTGGCTGTTCTTAAATAATGAAACGTTGGTTTGCACACCGTTTATTGCATTTTCTTTATTAATTATCTTTTTATTATTTAAATACTAACTGCCAAGTAAACAAATATTAAATATTAATTTTCTAATAAATCCGGTTAACTCTGCATCATTGATACGAGGGAATTTATTATTACGTACAATCTATTACGTTAAAAATAAAAAAAAAAAATATACCCGCTAAAAAGATAAATATTTTTATAAAATAATAAAAATGAAAACTGAAAATGCAAATGCAAATGAAATTAATAAAAACAATATTTCAAATTATTTGTTATTAAGGGCCAAAATTATATAAACAACCGGCAGCTAAATCGAATAGAGGAATAATTCTTAATGCTGTTGAATATTGCGTGTTCCCAGGCGCTGTTAATCGTGATGCAAAACAAAAAGTTCTCGAAAAAATTGCCCGCTCAGAGGCAAAACATTTTCTAATACTTTTTAGAGATGCTGGCTGTCAATTTCGAGCACTTTACAGTTATACACCTGATACAGAACAGGTGATAAAGTTGTATGGTACTGGACCTAGTCAAGTGGATGAAGTTATGTTCGATAAATTCTTTAAGTAAGTATTATTAACAACTTATAAACAAATTATAACCATTATTTATTATTATTATTATTTTTTTTTTTTTTTGCTTTAAAACAGATATAATTCAGGAGGAAAATGTTTTTCTCAAGTCCATACAAAGCATTTAACTGTTACCATTGATGCTTTCACAATACACAATTCACTGTGGCAGGGCAAAAAAGTGAATTTGCCAAGTAAAAAAGATATGGCTTTAGTTATCTAATCACCATTCTTCATTCACTCACTATTCACACAATATGTCTTACCAGAATTAAGTCAAACAAATAAAATAAAATATTAAATTTAAATTTAAATTTAAATTAGAAGAAAATATGAGGGATAGCCTTGAATTCGCTTAAGATATAAACTTGTTTGAATGCTAAATTAGTAGAATAAATATTATATTTTATAAAATATTAATTGAAGAACAAAAAAACACCTAATAATGATATATGTATTCATATTTTTTTTTATTTTTTTTTTTTGTTATTAATAATTATTTAATATAACAACTCATAAAAGTTACAACAAATCCCCCTCCCCCCCACAACCGATCATTTTCCCAATTTTATTTACCAATTATCATACTCTCCTCCCGAACCTAACATAAGAACTGAAATTATAAATATACATACATACATACATACAATACATACGTGCATATATATACAAAATAACAAAGTATATAAAACTAAAAAATAATTTAAAACTTAAAAAACAAACGCAAAGACAAATTTCAAAGTCGTTATGTGTTAATTGCATAAATTTAACTGAAATAATTTAAAAACTAAAAATGAAATAACGAAACAAAAAAATGAAAATAATTAAATAAAATAATCCAAAATAAAAGTCAAATCTATACTACTTTAATTATACTCTATTAATTATTAATAATGCTGAAAATGCATATAAAATAAATAAAATATATTATATATATATATTTAATATAAATATATAAAATATGTATTACTTATTTAATTATTACAAAACAAACAAACAACAAAAAAAGAAAATAACAAAAATTAACACATTTTTTTAAATAACTAATTTCTTTGTTTATTTTTTAAATGTTTTGATTTTCATTGATAAAAATAAAAAATGTAGCCTGCTCGTCTTTTTTTTTAAATAAAACAAAAACAAAAAATTTTTAAATAATCATTAAGCCTAATATTTCCCTTTTTTCTCTTCTCTGCTTCTTCCCACATGTGTCCAATTATTTCATTAATTTTATACAATTCGACTTGTTTTCTTTTTTTTTACACAACTGTTTACATATACATATGTATGTAATATGCGTATAATGTAAAAAAAACATCTTTAACACATACACCTATTTTTAGCTTTTATTATTTAAAATAAAAACAAAACAAATAATTTTGTATTTCAAAAATAAAAAGATAAAAAAACACACACAATGTTGTCACAAGTTAGAATAGAAAAAGGTTTCTTCTATGCCAGCGTTCAAATTTTATGGGTAGCACACTTCTTTAAGTTTATTACAGATATCCTGTCGCATTGTGCAGTTCTTGCATACATACATATCACACTTACTCTTCTAAAGAGATTCGAGTAAAAATTTGTTAACTTTCACCTTTTGCAATAAATCGGTGTACTCCCTATTCTCTATTTTCTTTCGTCAAATAAATACAGTGGTATTCCTCTTCTTAATTGAGAAGTAGTAATCACCTCTAATATTCATTTCGATAACGTCTTCATTTTAAGTTCGTTTGTATACGAAAAATGTTATCGTATACAAACGAACTCTTACTCGAATGTTTAAATTGTTTTCTCTTTAATATTCTCTGATTCGTTTACGAAATTTCTAATGATGACAGTCGATAGCATGCGAGTGTTCGAATGTACCCATGCGAGATTTCACTTGCACGTTAACAATCATTCGAAATATAAAATCGAAAAGACCTGCAACAATTTCCTAATGAATTGATTATTAAGGATAATGCTTTTAGCTTTTTAAAGTTTCCAATTATAAAACAAAATGAATTTCAACTGCAACCTCGTTAACGAAGTGAAGATTTTTGCAAATAAATGGGGACTAAATTTGTTTGCACGTTTTTTTGTTACGAATAAGAAACTATTCGTTGGGATAATAAAAGCAATAGAAAACACATATTTTATATAGAACCCTAGCAAGAAATTCGGACCAGCTCTCAGAGGATAATCCCTACTTATGCAATGCCTTGTACCAGAACTAGGAAATTAGGTAATGGGGAGGAGGAAGGAGGGAGTAGTATTTGTGGAGATTCGATTTGAAATTTCCTACATTAAAAGTGACAGGAAAGACCTCTGCCGGAAGTTTATTCCACATACGAACTGTTTTGCTAAAAAACGAATGCTCTCTGTAATGGCCAATCGATCACAAATGGATGCGCTCTCAACGAAAATCGGGAAAAAGTTCCCTAATTTGGTTAGAGCACCTACCATAGTAGTACCGATAAAACAGTGAAATACAACCTACATTGCATCGATGCTCTAGAGAATCAAAACTATATATAAACACAACTGACAATAGAACGCAACTAGTACGAAAAGAACACTGAAGATGGCAAACAGCCGAAACCGGTTTGTTCACAAACCAGATTTGACGAGGGTCGACGGAAAACCGTACCCAAACAAAAGTAATCAAAAGCCTCTTGGCGCTCTCCTGTATACGGTCGGGCAACTCCAAAATAGACTTTGGGGCGACGGCCTCTACATGAGAGTTGTATTGCATCTTTGGACGGATACAGATGGTATAAATAGTACCACCATTTTAAAAAATGAGGCATTTGAAAGCTTCTTTAGAAATCGGAAAAATGTGTTTTTAATCCATCGAACAGCACCCTGTATTTTCATCCCAAGAACATAAAGAGCTTACGATTCCCTAATACTTATAGCACCCATAATAAAGGGTGCAGCACCATTTCCGAACACAGATCTATGTCTAAGCATGCAAGATTGTGTCTTACAGGCATTAAAATCGACTCTATTCGCACTATCCTATTTGGAGATTGTTGCGAGATCGTGATTGGTCCTATCATTAATGTTAAGCCTTTTGGAACTCACCTCCAAGTGGTTCGGTCTATTACTTAATTAATACGAATGCCAAATGGCGCTGTCATCTGCGAAAAAGTATACAGAATTGAAAGTTTGATAAAGAAGTTCATTTAGAAAAATAAGAAATAGAAATAACTATGAGTTAATTAATTCTTAATTTCATAATTTCCTTTCAGTAAAATTTTTAAACAACAAGGCTGCAGATATGTTGTCGCAGTTAACCCCGAAAACAATAAAAAATAAATTGTAACTGCCAAATAATTTTTTTTTGTTTTTTAATACCTTTCAGTGTATTTAAACCCGCTGTTGTAAAAAATATGGCAACATATAATATATATTACTGAATGGAAAACAGTTCACACAATCACAGGGTTCAACACAATAATTCAACAGGTGCGATTGATATTTCGACATTTAAATGACTGTTGTTTAATGTGGTTTCGCTACTAAAATTTTAATGTTTATATATATATAAAATAACAGCCAACTTATATGAACAAATTTTTCATTAAGCTAGTGTATATATAGCGTAGTGAAATGGCATGGAAAAATTTGTTTAAAATTGCAATTTTGCGAATTTACACAAGGAGATTCAAATAATGTAAGTAGGCGGCTACTATAATACGAAACACAAATAAATTCAATTTCTCGTTTCTATAACTAAAAGGAAAAATAAAATTATTGTAGTCACCTTGTTTTAGAAGATTAATATGAATTCACTGTAAATTGAGATCCTAATTTAACATATGTAATTCATTGCGGTTTCATTTTTTGCAGCTAAAACAAACATGGTGAGAAAATTAAAATATCATGAACAAAAACTCTTGAAAAAGGTAGATTTTTTAACATGGAAAGTTGACAATGGTGGGCAGGAAAATAAAATTCTTCGACGATATCATATCCGTAAAAGAGAAGATTACACAAAGTAAGTAAAATATATGAAATTAACCGTATGGGATATATGTATGTATGTACACATGCATGCATACATATGTATGTATGTTCCTCATATAAACAAAACGCTGGCTAATTTAGTAATTTGACTTTGAAACCATAAACAAAGATAACAATGCATTGAAAATGTTTATTAAATAATAAATTAAGTTTAATGAAGCTGTTCCAATTATAATACCACGTTTTGTACTTTTGGGTACGGGGCTAAAGTGCTAAAACTACTCTTACACTTGTATAAACGGACAACCCCCTCAGACGGACTCATGTTCCTAGATAACAATAAAAGACGGAAATATTAATAATAAGCCCCGCATAAAGTGCCAGGTGGCGGACATTCTACCTATATGAGTAGATAGGACCTTAGCAATAGAAATACCTTAACCCGCACACTGACTCACCAGTACAGATTAGAACACGGCTTGAGAATGATGTCTTCAAATCGCAAGGGCTCACCGTTCATACCGAATAAACAGCCAAGTACTAAGAATTTTGGCAACCAAAATTACATACAATATTTTATTTAAATCTTCTCATTTTTTCAACATATTTATTAAACGCAAATAAATTTGTTGGTTATGCCTTGAAACTCCGGTTACTAAAGTAAACTGATAAAGTAATGTATTGCCTCTGTATGCATGTGCATACATACTTATATGTATATGTGTCTTATATAAAATTTTCTATTTTTATCATATTGTATATCCAACAGATATAATAAACTGTCACGACAAATACGAGATTTAGTTGAAAAAATTGCCAAGCTAGACAAAAGCGATGCCTTCAAATCAGAATCTTCGTACCTGCTTTTAGAGAAATTATATGGCATGGGTCTAATAAGTCACAAAACGAATTTGGAAGCTGCCAGTAAAGTATCGGCCAGCTGCTTTTGTCGCCGGCGTTTACCAGTTGTTATGGTAAAAAGTAAGTTCAGTCTCTGTTATTTATACTTTTAAAAACAAAAAAATGTTATTCTGCGTTTCTATAAAAAAAACATTGTTTAGACAAGCTGTCGGAAAATATCAAAAATGCTACAGATTTAGTGGAGAGCGGTCATGTTAGAGTGGGCACCGAAATGGTAAAAGATATTGCATTTCTAGTTAGTCGTAATCTTGAAGACTTCGTAACATGGGTGGATGGCTCTAAAATTAAACAACATGTTATGTCCTATAACGATTTGCGAGATGATTTTGAAATGTAATGCAATGTTTTTTTTGTTTTTTTTTTTTTGCCTTAAACTGCTAAATAAAATATTTAAAAAATTATGAAACCATTCCTTATTATTATTCCAAAAATGAGCTTGCAAAGAACACGACTTCTAGAATCAAATACTTTAACTTTTCGTAATTATTAAAACCCAAAAAGCATAAATTTTATATAAAATATGGAGTAAAGAAATATTGAAATCACGTGATTGTGAAAGTGTTTATTACAAAAATTAATTATTAATTACTGTTGTCATAAAACCTGAAATAAATCTTAATTTTTTTTAATCCTTTTTATTTTGTTTGTTAAACTTAATTTATTTTAACACATATGTCATATTTTAATTATCACATACACGAAAAATTCTTTACAGAAAAAAGGAACATAAAATAAAACTCAAAATAAATTAAATTAATTGTGTTACCAAGATAGTTGTTATTAGTTTAAGTTTTAAAAGAAAATAATTATCACTAAAAAAGTAAATGAAATGACCTATTCTGTCTTTTTACAAATTACATACTTTCTAGGAAATCTTATGAACACAAGAGAACAATAACATGCTTGCAAACAGAATAACGATAACAACAACACCATGTGATGATGTTCGAGTATAGGGTTTTTCAACAAGAAGTTAGTTTTTCAATTGTGGTAACACCAACAACATGATAGTTTTGACGCATTCGTAGTAGAAGCATTGACAATTGTTACAATTCAATTTCGCACTAAAATCGCATTAAAATAATTAAAATCCGCTGGGAAAATGGTGGTTCTGTTAAAGTTACATTTCGTAAAATTTGTCATACTTTAGGGCAATATAATCGTCCTTCTGAGACGGCTTTTAAGAATTTCATTCTAAGTATGCGAATACCAAGGCGATTTCAAGCGGGTCGTTTAATATCACAGCCGTGAGCCACAGTGTTGAAGCAGATCCAAATTTGTCAATTGCTCGACGTACTCAACAATTGGGGTGAATTTTGATGCTTACTTAGAAGGTTCAACCTGTGCAGAAATTGGAGCCAACCGACCCTTCACATCGCCGTAGATTCGCTCAATTCATTCAGAAACAACCGGCTTGTTTTTCGGAGCAAATCTTTTTTGCAGACAAAGCCCATTTTCACTTGTCTGGGTATATCAACAAGCAAAATGCCGCATTTAGGCTTCTGAAAATCCTAAAGTGATTATTGAAAAGTCTTGCATGCTCAACGTGTTACTGTATGGTGCGCTATGTAATCTGAAGGCGTCATTGGACCGTTTTTTTCAAGTTGAGGTTGAAAAGGCGGTAACGATCCATAGATCATGTTATCGCGAGATGCTAATAACTCAATTTTGGACTATTATTGACGATGTGGATATCACTGACATGTGGTTTCAATAGGACAGTGCCATATGTCACACAGCCAATGAAACGATTAATTCAATGCAAACCAAATTTCACGATCGCATAATTTCACGACAATCAACAGTTAAGAGGACAGTCAGATCGTGTGATTTAACACCACTGGATTATTTTTTTGTGGATCTGTGTTAAGGACCAATCGAATCGTTTTAAGTCTTAAAACTTAAAATTCGTGATGTGAGTAACGAAATAGGACCGCTATTTTGGCAAAAGGTGATAAAAAACTCTGATGAAAAAATCGACAGTGATTAACGAAATAGGACCGCTATTTTGCAAAAGGTGATAAAAAACTTTGATGAAAGAATCGACATCTGTCAGCGTGGTCGTGGTGGACATTTGCCAGATATTATTTTTCATTCATTATTGCCGAACTTTTCTCTTTGTAGAACAATAACAATTTGAAACATCTTAATCTAAATATTTTATTATGTTTTAGAACACAAACTTCTTGTTGAAAACCCCTTTCATCGTGTATTTAGTGTGTGTGTGTGCGTGTAAAAACGTGTAATTTAACTTCAAAATTTGTATATGTATGTGTGTTGTATATAATTATTTTGCAATGAAAGAACTGTAAAAAGAAAACGTTTATTAAAGGAATAAACGTAACAGTAGCATCATATGCTGTAGAGTGACTGAGGGTAGGTGTATGAATGTGCTTCTCTGTATGACTGCAGTTTAGAGAATGAGAGAGAGCACAGAGATAAACTTTATTAACTTATTCTTTAAAAAGAGTTATAAAAGCATTAGAAAATTGCTTGGTTCATTCTTTACTTTAAAACCGAAGCAGCTCGTTTGGCGCGGAATTCATATGCTACCAGAAACATGGGGAAAAGTAGTGCTTTACATTTGATTTGATTATTATTATTTTTTTTTTATTCGAGACTTATAAACATACAATTTTACAAATATTATTCGCTTACGACAATTGATTCGTTAGCAATCATTATATCAGACTTAAGATAATTCATTTACAGCGAATTGAATCAACTATAATTTTTTTGTTACTTTTAAGTTAATTCATTTTGATTTAAAGTGAACTTAAGCTTAACTTGGTTTTTATTTTTGTAAATTTAAATTTTGAAAACTCCAGCAGCTAGAGATATAGACAGATAAATTGTTTTTTCCATTATAAATAAACAAATTTTCGAGAACTTAGAATATTTCAACTTTTTTAAAAAATGTTATTTTATTTTTTCATGTTTGGTGCGTGTCCTTTAAAGGGGGGGAAGGGGAAAAAATAAAATAAGAATCGTTGTGGAGAAAAATGCTTAAAATTAATTTATTCCTCATTTGTATTGACCGCCACAGATTTTTCACCCAACACACGCATTGCATTCGAATAATCGGAATCAATTTGTGGTATAATTTGTTTGTCATTGGGATGCAGAGTACGTATTAGATCGGTTAACGAAAGAAATGATTGGCGCCCAATGTCATCAAGATCGGATGTTAAAGATGGTATTTGTCTATTCTCTTCGTTGTTTCTTTTTTCAACTTCTTGGGAAATCTCCTTTAGTCTAACTTCAACAGCTGGCAGTTCAGGAGTATTTTCAATTTCATAACTTTCCAATAACTTTTCCTTGGCTAATGATTCTTCAGAATCTTCTTCCTGTTCCTGGGAATGTGATTGATTGATTTTACTTACATCATCACTCTGTGAATCATTTGCTTTGCTGTCGTCCTCTTGATGCACATCCTCCTCATGTTCGTCGTGTATTTCTTCGGAGTTTTCTTGCAAGCTTACCTCGTCATCGTGTTCAAATTCTTCATTTGTTAAGTCACGACCCTGTGCTTCTTCTTCTATCTGGCTGTTATCCACTTTATTGTCATCATGTTGCTGTTCGCTGTTCGCATCTGTGTTACTGTGAATATCATCCCTTTTGCCCGATACTAAGGCTCGCTCTTGATCAGCTTTTAAAGAAACATAAGAAGGCTGATTGGATTTTTTGGCTGTTGCATATGAGGACATTAACAATGGCAATGGTGTTGTGGGTCTCATTTCCATTTTACTAACATCGGCAACACTGCTGCGTAAAGTGGTAGTGGTAATAGGACGTCTGTTGTATTAAGCAAAAAAGAGTTGAGAATTTAGAAAATTTTTGTTAGTATTTCTTAAATGAAATGAGTTTAGATAAAGCCTTACAACAACAACAATTACTACTACTACTAAATTTATAAATAAGTACATGTGTATGTATATATTTATATAGGCATGTGCATGTAAATGTAATTGTGTGCGTATAATAAACTACTTTAGAAAAGCTAAGCCCCAAATCACCATTTTGTTATTTTGAAATTATTGAGAAATTTAGTATGAGACATTTAGTGTTAGAGGCATTTAGAAAAAGTGGGGTTATGTGTATAAGCTTATGTTATTTACGATAACAACAAAATCAAAAAACAAAAATAGCATTTGATATCATAGGTTAACATATGTTATAAAGATTAAGAATGAAAAGTTTAGGCTAAAAATAACAATTTGCTGTTAGAGAAAATGTTGCTGTTTTAGAGATCAGTCGGTTGGTCACTCAGTCAGTCAATTAAGGAATTAAAATAAAATGTTTTTTTTTTAAATATTAATATTAAATAATAATTTTAATGCGACTTGGGGTTTAGCTCACCTAAAATGAGTTTTTTGTTTATTTAATTAATTAACTTGAATCAGCTTTAGTTGATCTTGCTTGTTGTGGTTGTTTGATATTAAAATTTTTTTAAGTGTACATTTTTTTTGCTTATCCAATACAGAAATGTTTTTTTTTAATATTATTATGATTATGCTTAAATTAACAGTTACAGGCTAAAAATGTTCTTTGTAGGTTTTAGATTTTTCTTTTTTTTCATTTTATATTGTTCACAACGCTATAAAAGAAACCCCTTAAATATTTAATGATGGGGTAGCTCTTCTTACCCCTGCGCTGAAGAGACTGGAATACTACCATAATTGTAATAGTAGCAACGCGTTTGTTCACAAATAAAATCCTTTACCGCAGAACAATCTTCTGGCATCCATTTTAAGGTGGGCTGTTTTAAAATGACACAACCTTTTTCGGCCCCGCTGCTGCTGTTAAAAGTAAAAAGTAAAAAGAAATAAAAATTTAATTTAAAACGAAAATACTATAAATCAAATATTTATCAGGTTTAATAATAAAGATCAAATTTGTTTGCTTTTGTTTATAATTTACCTGTCTCGGGCAGTTCTTTGAGGTGACGTATTGCTATTGTGATCAACAGGATCGAGAAGGCCAGCTTGTATGGCATCAACTGTATTTTCGAAAAAGGCAAATGTGGCATTAAATGGCAAACCTGTGCTCATCCACAAAAACATGCCTGTTCCCAAACGATTGCCCGAAGTCCAGAAATCATAATTGCCATAGCCAGCATTTTTTAAATATGTTGTCATCGATTCAGCCTTTTCTTTAGTTTCAAACGAAGCCAACTGTAAACCCAATGACCGACAGTACTGATAGGCCAAGAAATAATTTAATTCCGGAGAATATGGATTCATGCGACTGATAAAATACTGTACACCATCCAAATGTATGGTTGTTATACGTTGGCCTTAAAAACCAAAAAAAAAAATAATTTTTTTTTAAATATTAAATAAAATTCTAAAAGAAAAAATCAAATGCAAAAAAAAACTGTTAGAACTCCTGTATAGTGTTTGTTAAATTTTATAGATTTTCTAATAATTATTCTAAAGCTGTTTCCGTTCTAAAATTTTCATACCATTCTATGGCTGGTTTAATGGCGTCCAACATTTTAAATATTTTTTTTCTACTTTTTTTTTTATTTTGTTTATTCTCTTCTTTATACGGAATTGCGTTTAAAGTCATTTCCTGTAATTAAAATTCTAAACACGCTCAAGTTAAACGTAGACTGCATTCATTATTTTACATTTCTCTCAAATATGGAACTAAAATTGAACTTTTCAAGAAAGTTGAAAATGAATTTAAAAACAAAATAATTAAATAATATTTTGTACCTTTTTTAATTCTAATTCTTAAAATAGAATAATTTTTTTTTTGGTTATAAAAATGACACCAAAAATATTTAAATAATATAATAAATTAATTAATAAAATACTTCTTTTTATATTATTAATTTTTTAAAAAGATATTTTAACTTAATGAACAACAAAAAATAAATAAATAAATAAATCATAAATTTTTAAAAAGTCTTTTTTTGTTTATAATTTTTTCATAATTTTTTTAAGAATTTTCTATAACATTTTTATGAAATGTTAATTTTAAATATAAATAAATTTCAGCTTTATTATTTTAACAATTCCAAATTACTGATAACAGTTATTTAATTATTTATTTTTTTTTTAGTTTTGTAAAATCATAAAAACTATTATAATTGTAATTATTTGACATTTTTTAATTATTTTATAAATAATTTTTTAAGTTTTCAAATAAAAAAATATAATAAATATTTTTTTCTTTGTATAAAAATTAAATAAATTTTATTTTCCATATTGTGCCACACCATTGAGTGTGGCATTTGCAGGTAAAAATTGATTTCTTAAATTGTTTATTGGATTTTTTTTCCTGAACCCGCCTTCAAACTGTGTGTCGAAATAGGAAAAATAAATAAACATAAATTTATTTAATTTTTATATAATAAAAATAAAAAAAAATAACTTTATTTAATTTTTATAAAATTAAATTTTTATATAAAAAAATTAAATTTATTTAATTTTTATATAAAAATAAAAAAATTATATTTATTTAATTTTTTTATAAAAATAAAAAATTATATTTTTGTAGTTTTTTTAATCGACCTTTTTTATCTTTAATAAATATAAGAGATATTTATTTTTTTATTTTTATATAAAAATTAAATAAATTTAATTTTTTATAAAAAAATTAAATAAATATAATTTTTCTTTTTTAATAAATATCTCTTATTCTTTGTTAAGGTCTTTTTAAATTAAATTAACAATTTACACATTTTTCTTTTAAGAAATTAATTTTTTCTTTTTCTTTTAAGAAAAAAATATAAATTGTTAATTTAATTTAAAAAGACCTTAAAAAAGAATAAGAGATATTTATTAAAAATGAAAAATTATATTTATTTCATTTTTTTATAAAAAATTAAATTTATTTAATTTTTATATAAAAATAAAAAAATTAAATTTATTTAATTTTTATATAAAAATTAAAAATTATATTTATTTAATTTTTTTTATAAAAAAATTAAATTTATTTAATTTTTATATAAAAATAAAAAAAAAATTTATTTAATTTTTATATTAAAAAAATTAAATTTTATAAAAAATTAATATATTTAATTTCTATATTTTTAAGCTTGAAAAGATCAATTAACTATAATTATTGTTTATAAAAATTTTTTTTAATAAATTTTACATTTTAATTTCTCAATATTAAGCCTCTCCACCACTGTTGAATGGGTGTTATTTTCAGTTACAAGAATTGAAAATCTATTTTTAAAAATTTATTAAAAATAAAATTAAAACATGATTTAAGTTATAATCAGAAAATTTTAATTTCTAATTGCAAAAAAAAATATTAATCTGTTGTTGTTGTCGTTGGTGTACTTACCTGTTGAAAGGACCACTAAACTGATAAGGCAAATAAGAACTTTGTTCATTTTTGTTGTTGTTGTTTCTGTACTTTTTACTTGTTTTGTAGATTAAAAAAATTCTTATCCGATTTGAATAGTTATAAAATATTGGTATTTGGCAATACTAAGTTCAGATTTAATCTAAACTTTTGTAAGCTTAAAGTTAAAGTGCCAAGTTAAGTTTATGAAAACGGTTTAACTCAATCGATTTAATATAATATGTGTTGATTGTTGTTGTTAAATATAGTTTTTATTTATTTAAAAAAAAAATCAACACCTTCACTTCACCAAAAAAACAAATAAAGAATTTAAGGCACTCACTATCAGTTAATTAAGCTCACTTAAACGTCCTTTGTCTAGATTTTTAAACTAAATTAAAAGACGCTGCAATTTATTTTTCTGTTTGTTTGTGTGGATGTGTGTGTGTATGTTAAATGAAATTTTTTATTTGTATTAATTTTGTAGGTGTATGTGTGTGTGCTTTTTGTGCCTTGGAAATTTATAGCAAAAACCAAAAAAAAAAAAATTTTTAAATAAATATCTTTAAGCGCGACTTGTTGTTTCCGATACAATTTCTCGATCGCGAATGCCTGGAGTTGGGATACGTTTTAAGTTTAAAAGGAAATTTTAACAGACATCCGTAGGAAAGTAAATAAGCCAACAAGAAAGAATACATTAAGAATAAAGCCAAGTATTTTTTTTATATATAAATACATACACACACACACACACACTCATACACACACCCATAAATAAATAATGGTAACTATATGCAATAACGAAAAGACTTTTTAAAAAGAAATAGTAACAAGAGAAACAATGAGAAAGACATAAGAATTAACTGAAGAACTGAAGAATTGAAGAACCAAACGGCCAACAAACATTTTAAGCCACAACAACTAAAAGAACTCTTCTGTTTTTTGTTTTATGCACACCAAGTCCACATACAAAAAACGAAAAAAGTAAATTTAATGATGATCATCATAATGATGATAATTGTCTCTCTGTCCGTTGGTCTGTCTGTCTGTCTGGCTTATTAAAAAGCTACAACAACACGGCTTTAAGCACCCATACCAATTCAAAACTATCTATGAGCCAGCGTATATTTTTAGAATATTTCTTTTCTTGTAGCTGGTGGCTATTGTGTGTGTGTGTGTGTAAAGGTTCTTGCCGTGATGAAAATAAAATAAAAAAAATAACCAACTACAACAACAACATGTACGAGTACATATGTGAAAATTTGTAAATACTTTTAATCGCTTTTATGTACACGAATGAGCATAAAGGTCTGGCTGGGGGTTTAGAAAAGCAAAAAAAAAAAAAATTCTATTCAATTCGTTATTTGCTCAAGAGTATTTATTCGAATTCAATATTTGTGAAAAGTAAAAAACACGAAAAAAAAATGAATTAAAATTAAAAAATAAAAGAAAACAGGTAAAAACTGTTTACTGATCACTTCCTTGCGCCACTAAATCTGTCACACCAACAGGCAGGTGATATACGAGTACAATTGACAAAGATCCAAAAGTTATTGTTTTTCTTTTCTTTTATTTATTTTTTTTTCACTACTTCACTTAAGTCGTCTTATGTGAGTGATTGATTATATAAGACATTGTGATATTGTTGTCCTGCAACAGATTTTGTTTTTTTTTATTAACAGTGTTTCCTTTAGAATGCTCGACAAGAAATAAAATAAAGAAAAATCAAAAAATTAAAATCACATATTTTTGTGACTTTCGATGACACATAAATAATTGTATGTCGACTAACAGCTAGCAGTAGTTATGTCGTCGTCTTCATAACGTTCTTCCTTTTTTTTTTTGTTTTTTGTTTTTTACCAAACATGTATTTTGTTTTAAATCTCTATTTTTACTTTTGTTGATTTTTCCTTTAAACCACAAACATGTTTCTTTGCATTACGTTTTCTACCTTGTCTAGTTCTTTTTCATTCCTATATTTTTATTGTTGTCTAGATGCTGTTGTTGTTTTTGTTTAATAAAATACTCACACTGTTGCTATATAACTTTGTCGTTTGTTCTATAATATCACAATCTCTTCTACTTTATTCCAAAAAGGAATTGTGATAATGAACAAAACATAAAAGTGGAACTAATGAAATAATCTGAAACTTAAGGAACAATATAAACAGGTTGTAATGGTGGTGATGGTGGTGGCCTGTTCTGAAACCACAAAACCGACATCCAAAAGTATAATAAAGAATATTTCGTCCAAGTTGATTTTCATTACGCTTCTCTTTTATTATCTTTTTTTTTGCGAATGTAAATTAAGTTTAAAAAATTTGTCATTTATTTCTTTAAAAAGTCGTTTTTTAGGCACGTTAAATAAGATAGTGTCAGTTGCTCGCCCATTTTAAAATATGGGCTCGAACATGAGAAAAATTATTTGTTCTATTCCCGTCTTAGGGAATAGAATATATTGCTGACGTTTCGTTGCTAAATTGACGTGTTTCAAAGTCATTAAAACAAAGATGAAAAGTTATCGAAAATTAACAAAAAAGTTGACAACACTTATTTAACAATTATTTGCTCCTATTCCCGTTGACATTATTGCCTCAAGTGTTATTTCTATATTGCTGTCGTTTTGTGGCTAAATTTGTTTCATTGAAACAAAAACGAAAAGTTATCGAAACTTAACAAAAGAGTTGACAACACTTACTTAACAATTATTTGCTCCTATTGCCGTTGACAATATTGCTTCAAGTGTCATTTCTATATTGCTGTCATTTCGTGGCTAATTTAGCGTGTTTCAAAGACATTGAAACTAAGACGAAAAGTTATCGAAAATTAACAAAAGAGTTGACAACACTTATTTAACAGTCATCCTTATTCTGTTTGGCGACGGCAACATCGTCGTCGTCGATTTTGAGACAACATCACTTTAACACAATATCAATATTAATTTGGTATTCCCTAACAGTCTATGATGACGTTGCCAGTTTTCGATCATATTAATAAAAGATAACACAAATATCTAATATTTGAGCCAGCTGATTCATTTGTATAGTATTTTTGATAAAATTGTTGTAAAGAAAATATAAACTGTGTGAAAGAAAAAAATAAATAAAATCTGTATTAAATTCAACCTAAAATAAATTAAAAATTAAAATAAATTAAAATCAAAATGTTCAGCAGATTTGCCACAGTTTCTTCCAAAGGGAATCAGTATAAATTGATGAAATATGCCGCCTCCAGTAATTTTGCATTCCATTTTGATTTTACCATCTTTTTTTTTACTTTAAATTTTAAGTCGCGCCAAATCTGAAAAAAGAATTTTGTCAAACATATATTTGTAAAGAACTGCATACTATACCTTTTGCCACCGATCACTCGTTCTATTTGGTGGGCCAAGGACATTTAGAGTAGTTACAACACTTTCCCCATTGTTCCTTAAAATTAGTAGGAATACTGCCTCTTCGAAATCCCCTGGCAAGTGATGGATTTTTTGCCAATGCTTCCACTAATTTTTCAAATTGTTGGGTGCTGGCAATTTTAATTTTTTCCATTTTCTATTTTATTTGTACTTTTTTATATTTTATTTTGTATTTTTAGTTTTTTCCATCTTTTTAAATTTTTTGTTTATAACAACGCGACACCAAAACCACAGACGACAATATCAACGGCAATTTAAGGCAACATCAATGTCAAATTGTCTTTTAGAATATCAAACATGTATTGTTAGTCATTGATAAATGGCAATGTTGCCAACGAGAATATGGATTTACAACAAACGATGAAAAACGACGACGTCTTGTACTGCCGTCGCCAAACAGAATAAGGGTTATTATTTAATGTTATTAGAAAACTTAAATATATAATTATGAATTCTAACTTTTAAGAAATTTGGGGCCAGGGCAACCGGATTTTTTTCTTCTGATAAGGCAAATTTGCGTATATGCAGTTGGTCTTAGAGAAGATGCAATGTCAATACGTCCACTGTCCCCACTTTTGACTGCTGGTACCAAAAAAAACTTCAAAACGGAAAATAACGTTAAAAAATGAAATAATTATTTGGATCAAAATAGTAAAATAAAACTGGACGACCTATTAAAAAGCAAAAAAAGAAAACGCAAGTAGCTTACGAAGGGTAAACAGAGTGGTAGCAAAAGGAATAAGTGGCTATGGAAGAGTTGAACAAGTTTTTATAATTTTATAATTTCTAGGTAATTTTTTTCTAATTCTTTATAAGGAGTTAGCAGTTAAACCGAATTTGATGGTAATAAAATATGTCATCTTTCACTTTCATGTGATGATAAACCTATGTCGTTTTCATAATTTTTTACGTTGTATCTTTAGCATATGTTGTAAAGCGCACAGCAAGTGTTATTTAGTTTTACAACTCTTCCAGTAAAGTTCTTATTAAGCAGCGAAAAAGATTTTTTAACATTTCCATTGTTCGCCGTATTACGCTCCATAATTATTAAGGGTCGATGACTGAGCCAAATTGAATTTATACTCTCTTGAGTTGTAGTGTGGATCTCTGTATGGTGTGATTGAAAAAAGGCTCAATGCCATATCAACAGTCGCCCAAAAATATTACTGTCCATTCTGCTGATTTATAGCTTCTAAGGAAATGTTAACTGGCGCTGCTGATATTCCATATAACAGTATCACTCACGGCTTGAGATGGGATAGTGTGCATCTACTGCTCATACTGACATCATCATGTATATACAAATATAATCCCCCCGGGGACACATGATAGTCTTTTTGGAATCTACTATTCCATTTAGACTGGTGTCTTGCGGGATAAAAGGGAGCCCAGGCCCCTCAAAGGCTAGTAGGAGTCACCTGGACAATCCACATATTTCCACGGGAATCAGTACGCTCCCCTATATGGGAGTATCGTGGTGGTTGTGGTTTCGAGATCCTCGTGATAAGTTGTGGGTCGGATCATTCATAATGAACACAATGAATGGTTCAGGTCCAGTGAGTATGAATGCCGTCGTGTTCTTAATTATATTAAGCTTCATGCGTTCTGGACCAGGAGTTGGAAAGTCTCCAACTCTTTAGCAAGGAGTGAAGGCTGCGGCCTACTTCGGGCTTTTGAAATTGCTACTAGGAGTGACCGGAGGATATGCGTATTCGATGGCCTCTTAGGGCGTGAATGACGTTTGCAAATCATTCAAGTGGTTTGACCACCATCTGATTATGACCACCTAGTCGGTGCAGTTGTAAATCAAATCACATCAATATACAAATATAAATTTATTAGTTTCTTAACGACGCAGCTAATTATTGAGGGAATTTTGTGTTCGTTGTAGAAATAATCTTAAGATCCTTTCTTTTCGCTGCAGAGCATTTGCATCCAATAAGGGCAAATGTATCCCTGTATAACATTAAGAACATCATCTAAAATGGTATTATGTTGTTTATATTTTTTCCGCCAGCAAATGAAATACACTGTTGTTATTTCTCGCCATCCTTTCTGGCTATTGTTCTTCCGGCCATATTTACACCAAAAGAACAGCAGCCAGAAAGGACAGAAAGAAATAACAACAGTATCATCTAAAATGTTTGACACTGACATATGCTAAAGTTGTTTTCAACAGCTCTTTAATAAGATCCTTTAGCTAAAAGCCGTAACAAAGTTGTAGCATTGGCGGAATCTTAGAACGACAACAAATGAAACTGATATTGGTTTTCAAAACCAAGAAACATTAAAACCAACTTGGTTTCTATGACATCTCTGACTGATTTTATTTGGACGTTTGACATTGTTAAGCATGATAATATGATTTCTGCTATATCCTGTTGAACCGAATAATAAAATTGTTAGCAATCATAGAAGATAGTAGTAGATTTAGTTTATTCGATATGATAACATTCGAATATTCTTAATAAATACAGTTTTGTTTGTGCCTTCAGTCTCTCTCTCTTCGTTTTTCAGTCAAATAATACAGTTAAATTTTGAAACTATTCAAATCAAGGCAGCTTTAAAAATTGTTTTAAAATAAAAATTGCATTATGTGATGCCCCAAAAAATTATACATTCATACATATGTATACACACACACACACACATCTATATGTATACACACATGCACACATTTACACGCATATGCATGTAGATAAATTAGAGAAATATGATCGTATAATTTTCTTTTAACATAACACAATACCACAGCTTGGCCTTGGAAAAGCCATTAAAATCTTAAAGAGTATTAAAATAAAAAAATTCTGTTAATATTGAATTAACACAAAAAACATATTTTGCAAAGCTTTTTGTGCTTTCACTGCCAAATTTTTAATGATAAAATTTTACGGCTGTATGCATAAAAACTTAAAGTAGGTTTAACTGCCGTTGTTAAGCACAATTTCCTAAAGTTGTATTCATAAAACACTTTTACCTTAAAATACCTTTGTTAACTTTAAAGTAGGAAAAACCTACTTTAAACCTACAATAAATTGACAGTTCAATTTTATTATTGAAAGTTCAAAAACCAAACAAATTGTGTTTACAATAAACTGAGCCGTTTTTTTTTAAAGTGGCATAAGTTACTTTGTTATAGTCACCTTTTTATTTTAAATTAGTTTATAAAACATTTTAATTTTTAGCCATTTTGTATTTAGTTTTCTTTCTGAAACGGATTTTTCTAATGATTGTGTTGAAATAAAATTTTTTTCTCCATGTTGTGTACTGTGAAGGATATTTTCGACAGGGGGCTATTAATACTATTACTATTTTGTCCTTTGTATAAGTCACTATGTGCAGTAATATGCTTTTGAGTTGTGACATTCTTAGATATTTTATACAACACGAAACAACCTCCTGAGAATAAAAAAATAAAATAATGGTAATTATGTGTAGTATATTAGATATCACTATAATATTGTTCCGTAAACTGCACTATTCTTTCTAACTAATAAAAATAAGTCAAATAATCACAACAATACTTCACACACACTTATAACATGTTTCCATTTCTTTCACACTAAGCTCCGTAATTAATTTCCGAAGTACGGCGACTAACGCCACTTTCAAAATAAGCATTTTTGTTGCATTATCAACACTCCTCTCAAGCAAATCTCAATACTTCTTAACTCTTAACAAATCTCAATACTTCTTAATTTCAAATTTATTAAAAATGAAAAAAAAAACTGTTCAGTAGTGACTTATGCCACTTTCAATGTAAACAGTTCAATTGACAATTATACTTTGTTATTCCAAACATTTTTAAAAATGTTTATTAAAAAAAATTGTAGTATACAAATAATAATAATAAAAACTTAAATATAACATACCATTCAATATAAAACATCTTAACATCTTTATTCTATATTTTACAAAAATATAATTATAATTAATTATTTTAAACAAAAGTTTTATTGATGTACATATAATCAAAACAAAGCTCGTTATCCGAATAATTATTTTTTTAATATGAACAAATTCTTTGTAAGTTCTTCGTAAGCCTTGCAAATTAACATTTTTTGGGTGCTTTGCTTTTTATTAAAAAGATTAATATAAAAAAAAACAAAAATATGTTGATTTTGCTGAAAAAAATGAAAAACAATAAAAATATTTTTTATGGATCTGACTACCCGGATAAATAATATTCATTTTTATACATCGTTAACTACAACGTGACAACTGAAAATAGTGGCATTGCCAGAATCAAAATACTAATTTTACTAAAGCATACATTAGCTAAAGTACTGTTTATGAATACCATTTTTTAACAAACGTCTGTTAGCCTTAAAGTGTTTGTTAACTAACGTGCACTTTAAAGCTCAAATAAGTGTTTTTTATGAATACAGCCGTTAGTATTTAGCGATATTTCTAATTATATTTATTTTCATAAATGCTGTTATTTACTGTTAAGTGATTTTTTTTTGAACACTCTTTAAAAGTGTCTTCTTAACAATGTGGGCCAATTGGACTTGTTTAGCTTAAAAATAACATATTTTCTATATGTCCACACAAGGAAACACTCAGCTATTAACAGTAGCCCTAAACAGTTTTCAATATTTTGTGGCCTTTTTGCATTTTCCTCCCTTAAGATCTGATTCTTATCGGATTTTGATGTGAAAGTTTTCTTTAATATTTTTATGATTTATTCTTTGTGGTCTTTAGGCTCTCGTGAAAAAATTGACTTCAGGCGAAACTTTGTAATTCCTGTTTTTGAAACGGAAAAAATTTATGTCTAATGCACATGATAGTAAAAAGAACTCGAAGCTACCCTAGACCAGAATGAGCTGTTTCTTTTCATCTGAACTGAAAGTATCGGGTTTTTCAACAAGACGTTTTTTGTTTTTTTTAAGAGAAGTAGCACTTCAGGCAACAATGCCTGTTTAGTCAAGTACCGTGCTTTAGGAAAGGGATAGAGAAGAGATGCAACAAAGATAGTTACGGAAATTAACTGTCGTATAAGACAGCTAAAAGTCAGGCAAAGTTTATTTTGGAGTTGCTCGACCGTGTACAGGAGAGGTCGAGGAGGCTCATTGGGTACGGTAGGGTATCCAATTCTATTGATTCGCTAGAGTATCGACGCAATGTAGGTTGTATTTCACTGTTTTTTTTTTATCAAAGAGAAGCAGCACTTCAGGCAACAATGCCTACTTAGTAAAGTACCGTGCTACATTCTTTAGGAAAGGCATAGAGAAGAGATGAAACAGGTGGTGAAAGTAGAAGGATAGTCGGAAATTAACTGCCGTATAAAGACAGCACAGCGACCAGTGACTATGCCTTCATCACTGAGCAGCTCCACCGACAGTCAATTTTTATTTGTAGTGAAAAAAAACCAAGGTCTTTGTTGGGAATCGAACCCACAACCCCCAGTCATGTAAGCTAGCGCACTACCTACTAACCTACAGAGGCACTTCAATTGTGGCAACTCCAACAAAATGGTAGTTTTAACATTTATTTTTTTTTGACGTATTCGTAGTAGACGCATTGACAATTGTTACAATGAATTCAATTTCGCACGAAAATTGTTTTAAAATAAAATCCACTGTGGTTCTGGTAAATTTACATTTCGTAAAATTCGTGATGTTTTTGGACAACATAAACGTCCGCCATTAAGAATGTGGTCGTTAAATTTGAGTCGAGAGACTCGATACAAAATGTGCAAACATCATCACATGTTCGAGCGGATCGTTCAACTGAAAACATCGCAGCCGTGAGCCACAGTGTTGAAGCAGATCCAAAATTTGTCAATTCGTCGACATTCTCAACAATTAGGATTATCCAAAACCACCACATGGCGAATTTGCGTAAGGATTTGACTTTGAAGCCTTACAAGGTTTGGGAAACCGACCGACCGTTTACATCGCCGTAGATTCGCTTAATTCATTTAGGAATAACCGGCTGGTTTTTCTGAAAAAATCACTTTTCAGACGAAGCCCATTTTCAGTTGTTAGGGCATGTCAAGAACGTGTGATTAGATTTAAAACCGCGCCTGGCCATGAAGCCTTAATCAGATGGTGGATCAAACCACTGCATAATTTGGAACGTCATGCTCGTCCTAGGAAGCCGAAGCTATAATTCTATGCCACAGAACTTTCTAGTTGCAACTTCGATGATTCGTGAGCAGGGCTGCAAATCATCACTCCTTGCTGAAGAGTTGGAGACTTTCCAACTCCTGTCCAGAACACATGTCTAGCATGCTCACTGGACTGGATCATTCACCTAGCGTGTCATTATCGGCGAAATGATCCTGGCCACCATAGAACCATAAACTGATATGGGGCCGCAAACCACAACCACCACGATACTCCCATAAAGGGCCAACCTCAATAATCAGCCAGAGAACAGTTAAGTGTCTAAAGAGACAAATAACGGAACTCTGCGGGTCACTGATTCCCGTGGAAATAAAGTGGAGTTTCCAGTTGTACCCCTGCTGACTTCAGGGGACTGGGCTCCCTTTTTCCCCCAGTTGCACAGGTCTAAGTTGTTGCTTTCTCCAAAGACCATATATATGTGCCCCCGGAGGGTGGCATGTCAACAAGCAATATTGCCATATTTGGGCTTCTGAAAATCCTAGAGCGGTTATTGAGAAGCCCTTGCATGTTCAACGTGCCACTGTATGGTGCGCTATGTGATCTGGAGGCGTGATTGGGCCATTTGTTTTCGTAGATGAGGCTGCAAATGCGGTAACGGTTAATGGATCACGCTATCGCGAGATGGTAACAACTCAGTTTTGGCCTATTATTAACGGCGTGGATATCACTGACATGTGGTCTCAACAGGACGGTGCCACATGTCACACAGCCAATAAAATGATCAGTTTATTGCAAAACAAATTTCCCGATCGCATAATTTTACAACAATCAGCAGTTAAGTGCCCAGTCAGATCGTGTGATTTAACAACACTAGATTATTTTTTGTGGGGCTATGTTAAAGACAGATCGATTTTAGCCTTAAAACTCAAAATCCGTGATGTTATTAACGAAATAGGACCGCCATTTTGCCAAAAAGTGTTTAAAAACTTTGATGAAAGACATCGACATGTGTCAGCGTGATCATGCTGGATATTTGCCAGATATCATGTTGCATTCATAATTGCCGAACTTTTCTCTGCGTAATACAATAAAAATTTGAAACATCTTAATCTAATTTTTTTTTTTTACCTTATTTTAGAAAACAAACTTCTTGTTGAAAAACCCGGTAAAAGGAAAAATACCGACTACCAATAGTGAGCGAGTGTATGTGTTAGAAATACTTTAAAATGGATTTAAAGACGTCGCAATAATTCTTGTTAACGACGGGAATGTATTGTTAAGACTTGGAAATAGCGACCAAAGGTTGTTACGCTTGAAATTAATGACAGTGAGAGCAAAAAGTTTTAGCAAAAATTCTATAAAAAATATATATACATCAGACGTGATTTCTACAGCCAGGATTTTGTAGTTTGTTTTAAGAACGTTACGAAAATAAAAATATGTGAATAAGAGCTGGTATCACTTGCATGGCATATACAAACCTACCGAGGCCTTATAGGTTTATGGATAAGTAAAGTGTTTGAAGGCGAAGTTTAAATATTTTTGAAAGCCACGTTCTTAAACGTGTCTGAGGTGAAGGAGTGATTAGAGTGCTGCAGTATTAAGTGAGAACAATTGTGATCAGATCGCCAATGAACTGCTATAAGGGAGAATTTGCTGTAGTCGCAGCTGTTATAGGGAACTTGGCAACACTGTTGCAAAAAAAATTGTCATTTCTTCTCGATTCGAGGATATGAGATGCACATTTATATATTTATTTCTAACAGAAATGACCAGCCCTTGGAAGAAAATAAGGTGCCACTGTAGGCTAGTAGGTAGTGTACTAGCTGCTTAGCAGTCTGGGGGTTGTGGGTTCGATTCCCAACAAAGACCTTGGTTTTTTTCACTACAAAAATAAAAATTGACTGTCGGTGGGGCTGCTCAGCGATGAAGGCATAGACACCGGTCGCTGTGCTGTCTCTTTATACGGCAGTTAATTTCCGACTATCCTTCTACTTTCACCACCTGTTTCATCTATTCTCTATCCCTTTTCTAAAGAATGTAACACGGTACTTGACTAAATAGGCATTGTTGCGTGAAGTACTATTTCTCTTAAAGAAAAAAAAATAGCTTCAAATTTTTCTCCAAAGTGCCAGAATTAAGCGAAGTCCGAAACCGTTGCTCACTGCATAAATCAAGATTTGGGGGACTTCTAACAAATAAAATCAACCATCAGGATTTTGGTCCTGATATTTCTAGCGATTGCAGCATAAATTATTAAAAAAAAAATCACAAATTAAAACCAACAAAATTATTTTGTTCCCCCAGAAAATTTCATTAAAATTAATGAGATTAAAAAATAAGATTTTATCAAACGATTTGTTAAATTTCCTTCCTTCTACGGATTAGGTTTTTGTTGTTGTTGTTGTTTTTGTTTTTGATTTTTATTTATTTTTATTATTATTTTAATTGCATGTTATAAAAACAAAAGCCACATTATTTTTGCATCAAAAACTGACCACCAATTTATCGGATCCCTGTAGTGTTTTTAATAATGATACAACCATTCACTTTAATATATGTATAGATGTGTGTATGTATGTGTATGGGTGTGTGCGAGTTATAAGTAAATTCTTGTCCATTTCGCTGAATTTGAACAAACAAACAAACAAACCCTTTTAGGCACGCTTTTATTATACCTTCAGCATATTATAACCCATGACCATGGATAAGACATAAAAATTCATTTTGAACATTTATGACGCAAAGCAAAACAAAAATAGATGTGTACACATATGTGTGTGTGTGTAGATATGGATTTGTATGCACTTATAATAACATAAATATGTATATGTGTGTGCGTGTGTTTGCGTAAACTTACATACATAAAAAGATATGTGTATGTAAAATATGTATGTGTATGTTTGTATGTATATTTGTTTATAAATAAATAAATATTTTGTATAAATGGTATCACACAGTGTTGCCAGAAGAGGAAAATCAATCGCCACATGTGATTAGTGTTACTAAAATAGAAACGTATTCTCCAAAATGTAGAGATTCTTTTGTAATATCGCATGATTTAAAGAACGAGAATTATTTAAAACGGTTAAATAATTGAAGGGTTTTTCAACAAGAAGTTTGTTTCCTAAAACAAACTAAAACAAAAAATTTTTATTGAAATTATTCAAATTTTTATTGTATTACGAAGAGAAAAGTTCGACAATTATGAATTTAAAATGATATCGAGCAAATGTCCACTACGACCACGCTGCCAGATGTCAGTTTTTCGTCACTTTTTTGCAAAATCGCCAAAACAAACAAAAATCCTATTTTGTTAATCTCACTGCGGATTTTGAGTTTTAACGCTAAACTCTATTTAATTGGCTTCGTATAGACTCAGTCCGTAACACAGTCCCACAAAAAGTAATCCAGTGGTGTTAAATCACACCATCTATGTGGCCACTTAACTGCTGATTGTCGTGAAGTTATGCGATCGGGAAATTTGATTTGCAATACATTGATTGCTGAAATCACATATCAGCGATATCCACATCTGTAACCTCCCCGGGGGCACATTTATGGTCTTTTTAGTACGTAACAGCTATCTAGATCTGTGCAACTGGAGGAAAAAGTGAGTCCAGTCCCCTGAAGACAGGCAGGGAGTCAACTGGAAGCTCCACTTATTTCCACGGGGATCAGTGAGCCGCAGAGTTCATTATTTGTCTCTTTAGACATTTAATAGTTTTCTGGCTGATCATTGAGGTTGGCCCCTATATGGGAGTAACGTGGTGGTTGTGGTTTCACGGCCCCATAACAGTATAATGGTTATTATGGTGGCCAGAATCATTTCACTGATAATGACACGCAAAGTGAATGATCCAGTCCAGTGAGCATGCTAGACATGTCTCCAACTCATTAGCAAGGTGTGATGGTTTGCAGCCCTGCCCTGGAATCATTAAAGTTGCAACTAGGTGGTTCTGTTGCTTAGAATTATGTCTTCGGCTTCCTAGGACGCATGTATGACGTTCCAAATTATACAATTGTGGTTTGTCCACCATCTGATTAAGGCTGCATAGCCATCTAGATTTAGATCTAGATTTTCAGAAGCCCAAATATGGCAATTCTGCTTGTTGACATACCCTGACAGGTGAAAATCGGCTTCGTTTGAAAAAATTAATTTTTCAGAAAAACCAATCGGTTTTTCCTAAATGAATTGACCAAATCTACGCGATGTAAATGGTCGTACGGATTCAATTCCTGCACCACTTTAAGCTGGTAAAGCTCCGAAATCAATTCCTTACGCAAAATTCGCTATGTGGTGGTTTTGTATAACGCCAATTGTTGAGAACGTCGAAGAATTGAACAATTTGGATCTACTTCAATACTGTGGTTCACGGCTGTAATGTTTTTAATTGAAAGACCTGTTCGAACACGCATCGGTATGCGCATATTTTGTATCGAGCCTGTCAATTCAAATTTAACGACCAAATTCTTAATAACGGTTTTAGAAGGACGATTACGTTGTCCGAAAATATCACGAATTCTACGAAATGTAATTTTAACAGAACCAGATAGTGGATGATAGTGGATTTTAAGTATTTTAATGCGATTTTCGTGCGAAGTCGAATTCATGGTAACAATTGCTAATGCATCTACTGCGAACACGTTCAAAAATTAATTGCCAACAATACATTTCAAATATATTTTTTGAGAATATCACAAAATATTTATTTTTAAATTAAAAAGGTTTCCAAAAAATTAAATTGTTTATTTAAAAAAAAAAAAAAACTTTATATTTATATCAATCTCAACTCGATACCGTGCTCGGAAGCTTGGTCTTCAAAGAACAAGTTTGGCCACAATTTTGCACAAGGATTTGCATTTGTTTTCACATAAGATTCAGTTGACACAAGAGCTTCTTCCACAAGACCATTTACGCCGCCGTACATACGCTAATAGGATGTTACAGCTCACCCATGACAACCCCGATTTTCATGAAAAAATTTTAATGAGTGACGAGGTACATTTTCGTTTGAATGGCTATGCGAATAAACAGAATGGTCGGTTCTGGGGAACAGTCACCTTTGCATCCATTAAAAGTGACAGATTGGTTTGCATTTTGGTCAGAAGCAATCATTGGATCTTACTTCTTTGAAAATGAAAACGGCATAACGATAACTGTGAATGGGGAGCGATGTCGTGATATGATTGAAAACTTTTTAAGGCCACAACTGCATGCTTTGGGCTTGATTAACATGTGGTATTAACACGACGGTGCCGCATCACATACAGCCAGGATTACAGAGGAATTACCGCGAGACCTCTTTCCACAACATCCATCTCTACGGTCGTCTGATTTGACTGCTGCGGACTTTTTTTGTGGGGATTTCGGAAAAGCAAGGTTTGTGCAAACAAATCAGAAACGCTTGAGCAACACAAACAAAATATTCATGATGAAACTAATGAAATAGCGCATGAAATGTGTGAGAATGTAAAGAAAAATGTGCTCAAAGGGCTCGCATTTGTGAGGCTAACAGAGGCATACATAATTCCCGACATTAAATAAAACATTTATCAATATAAGATCTTATTCTCTTTCATTTAATTAACAATTATAAACAAACAAACTGGTATACCTTCCCGGGGGACACCCTGTGTTTTTAGTTGTTTTACTTATAAGTTTTAAAAACTTGAATAGACATAAAAATTCGAATAAAATTTATTTTTTATAACTATTGTGTGTCCCCCCGGGGGCACATTGTAGGTCTTTATGGATCACACAATCATCTAGACTTGTGTCTTGCGGAGTAAAAGGGAGCCCAGTCCCCTTAGGCTAGTAGGAGCCAACTGGAAAATCCACTATATTTCCACGGGAACCAGTAAAGCCCCAGAGTTCCGCTATTTGTCTTTTTAGGCATTTAGCCATTCTCTGACTGATTATTGAGGTTGGCCCTTCGGGAGTATCGTGGTGGTTGTCGTTTTGCGGCCCCGCATGAACTGATTTAGTGGGCCAGGATCATCTCGCTTTTAATAACACTAACGGGTGAATGATGCGGATCCAGTGAGCATGCTGGTCATGTGTTCTGGACCAGGAGTTGGATAGTCTCCAGCTCTTCAGCAAGGAGTAATGGTTTGCAACCCTGCTTTGGAACCGCTGAAATTGCAACTAGGAATTAGTCCTCTGCTTTCTAGGGCGTGAATGACGTTGCTTTTCATTCCCAGTGGTTTGACCACCATCTGATTAAGGCTACGGTCAGGTGCAGCAAATTTAAATCTTATCACGAAATAACTTTTGTGTTTTTTTGTTAAATTTTAATGGCAAAAATGTTGAGGGATTTTTGTAAAGAAAACTTTTTTTTCCACGTTTAGGAAAAAAAAACGGATTTATTCGAGAAATATATTGGCAACACTGGTGGCGCATTGGGAATTAAATCTTTCTTTTTGCTGCTAAAATTTAAGTTGAATAATTTTGAAAATTAATCAAAAGAAATTATTAGAGAAAGAAAAAAAGCAAAGAAATAAATTAGATTTTTAATGTTTGGACATACATGTGTATTTGTATGGGTATTTGCGCGCGCCCGTGTATGTGTGTGTGAAATAACTTTTAAGATTTTTCTCTATATTTGGTAAATTTCACTACCAACCATCACCACAAAGCATAAAATTGTATCAGAATTCTACTGCTGGCTTAACATATTTGCATTTGTAGCTGTGTATACATACAGACATATATATATATGAATGTATGTATGTACACATATATGTAGTGGAATTGCTGATGAAATGTGCTATAAAAAAATTTGTATTTTAATATGAGGTTCCACACATGCCCAGCAACATCACATCATGATCATCGTTGACTTCTTGCTGTTGCACAATTTGTTTGTTTTTGTTTTTGTTTTTATTTTTGCTTTTTGTTATTCTCCCTTTTTTTGTTGTTATTTTCCTTTTAGAATGAATGTCAGAAAATCATGAATTCTCAGGGATTAAAATTTACGCCTTTCAACTCTTTCGACATTATTATTGTTATCGTAGTCGTCATTGTTGTAGTTGTTGTTTGGCATTTTTTTAAGGTTTTGTTTTTGCTGTTGCTGTTGATGTTGGTGTTGCTGTTGTCTATCTGTTTTTTTTTTGTTTTTTTGTATTCATATTCTGTTGTATGGATGTACATTATTTATTTTGTATCGTAGGCAAGGAAAATAACAAAAACAACAACAACAAATAAAGTAATAAAAACGAACATACGAACGAACGAAAAAAAAAGAAACTTACGATTGATCAAAGTAACGAATAAAGAAGTTTAAATTTGTTTAAATACATTTTTCAACAACATTTTTACGCTGAAGAGGATGTCTGTATTCTCGTTTGAAATTGTTCTTTCCCATGTTGTGTAGACATCTTCAATTTTATCAACTTTTTGTTGGATTTGTGTTTTATTTTTTATTTTTAGTTTTCTTCTTCTTCTTCTTTTTCTTATTATCGTCTAAAAATACATTTGTTTTTTGCCAGTATTCGAAGGTATTTTTTTTTATTTTAGCCTTTGGCTTACAAAGTCTTCTTGAATGCCAAAGAAAACGAATAGGACACAAATTTGTTATTGCGAATGTATGTTATGCATGTATGTAGGTTTGTTTTTATGTGTGTAGCTAAAGCTGTATATGTAGCCGTCTTCTTTCACGGTTGTATCCGATTATCGCTACCCGTATAACCAACCAACTAACCAACCATCCTGTACACCATTCATTCACCACTCATCTATCCATGCATTATCTTTCAATGTATCCAACAGTCTGTTTGTTTGTTAGTTGGTTGGTTGGTTGGAATGTCTGTTTGGTGTATTGAAAATGTACTAAGAATTTTATGTATGAGAATGATGCGCATGCTCCTTTGGCGTATGTATGTACGTACATGAGCACATTATTTCAATTTTTTTTAAAGATGGCTGGATTCATACATACATACATACATATATCGATATATAAATACATAATTACATACTTATGAATTTAATTTAATAGATACAAGCTTACATATGTACATAAATACATACATACTATACGAATGTACATATGTATATACGTATATACATGCATACATACACGTATTTATCGTGCAGTTGTTATGTATGCCTGTTAAACAGTATTTAATTTTTGTTATTCGTATTATCGACATCGAAATCATAGTTAAGTGCTTGAACTTTGATTTGAAAAGCAGCAGATGAGAACTACAAATAAGAAGAAGTGGAAAAAAAACTCAAAATAAAAAACACACTTAAAGTTTTCTATAATTTTTTAACAATTCAATGAGTCCTTTCATTGGTCGTGTTATTTATTTTTCTGATTTCGTTTGTTATTATAACAGTATAATTTAATTATACACGACACGCAAAAAGGTCACAAAACAATTGGAAAATTAAAAGAAAACTTTAGCAAACAAAGCTGCACTGTTAAGCAAACATTACTTTAGAGTATGTTGTACCTACATATATTTGATACATTTTGCATAAATTTGAATATGTTTCTTTTATCTGAATTTACAATATAAAAAATAAATAAATAATTCAGAATGTAGAAAAACAAAACTGCAATCGCTCCACTTAAGAAGATGGTATAAGGGTATAACAGAAACATGCTGTTGACATAGAAATTAATAATATTAAGTATTTAATATTAAGTATATATTTTATTTATTTGAATAAATTTAAGCGATTAAATTTTTTATTCGAATAAAATTTAATCGATTAAATTTTTTATTCGAATAATATTTAAAAGTTAATTTGAATATATATATGTATAAAGGGTGTTTTTTTAAGCCCGATAGAACTTGAAATTGTAAAAAATAACACAAAAAATTAAATTGTAATCAAAATTTCTTTTTTATTCGAAGGATCAATACGTGACATTAACATTTGAAAATGATTTCGGGCATATGGACACCGCGGCTGTTCTTGACGAAGCGCATTCTGGACGTCCAATTTTGGGCCACTTTTTCGAGCACTGCTGGGCGTATGTCACGAATAATGCTGTCCTCCAAGGCGTCAATTGTTGCTGGTTTATCAGCATAAACCAGTGACTTCACGTAGCCCCACAGGAAATAGTCGAGTGGTGTCAAATCGCACGACCTTGGAGGCCAATTGACAGGTCCATTTCTCGAAATCAACTTATCGCCAAATTTTGATTTCAATAAGTCGTTTACAGCGGCGATATTCTCTTCAGTACGTACATTCCTTCGACGTGTTGCATCCTCTAGAGAGTATGTGGTACGAAATCTATCGAAAGTTCGACGAATGGCTTGTTCAGATGCACGATTATGTACGCCATGATTTTCAAAGTAAATTTGGATAATTTCGTAGCGTTGTTCAAGCGAGAGTCTATTCATGATGATTTGTCAGAGTATACTGAAACAAATAAAAAAAAATGTTTCATCAAAATTTCATTTTTTGTGTTACTTTTTACAATTTAAAGTTCTATCTAGCTTAAAAAACACCTTTTATATATATATGTATATATATATATATATATATATATATATATATATATATATATATACATATATATATAAAAGGTGTTTTTTAAGCTAGATAGATATATATATATATATATATATAGATAGATATATATATATATAAGCTAGATATATATATATATATATATATATATATATATATATATATATATATATATATATATATATATATATATATATATATATATATATATATATATATATATATATATATACATATATATATAAAAGGTGTTTTTTAAGCTAGATAGAACTTTAAATTGTAAAAAGTAACACAAAAAATGAAATTTTGATGAAACATTTTTTTTTATTTGTTTCAGTATACTCTGACAAATCATCATGTATATATATATATATATATATATATATATATATATATATATTCAAATTAACTTTTAAATATTATTCGAATAAAAAATTTAATCGCTTAAATTTTATTCAAATAAATAAAATAATAAATAAATTCAAATAAAATATTTGAAAAGAAATTGAATATTCAATTAATATATTTCCTTATATAACTATAAGGATATAACAGGAAACATGCTGTTGACATAGAAATTAATAATATTAAGTATATATATATATATATATATATATATATATATATATATATATATATATATATATATATATATATATATATATATATATATATATATATATATATATATGCATACCGCATGCTTTGAGGACAGTTTTTCAAGCCATCGCATAGTTTGAGGACATTTGCATACTTTGAGGACAGTCCTCGAAATTTTATATGCCTTCCGCATAGTTTGAGGACATGTTACTTTGGGGACATTTTTTTAGCATTTTCCAATTGCACCGTCTATTGATTTGTTAATATATATATAATATAAAATTAATACGCGTTTCTCTATATACACCTAATAAATGCGATATAAATTGATTTTAAAAAATTTTCATTAGTTTTTGTGCTGCCATACTTATGCTAAAAGTTTGTGAAAAATAACGTTTTTTTTTTGTCTCTTGACGCCGTTACAAATTGGCATAATAAAGACTTTGTACTAATAAATGCGCCTTTTTTGCAATATATGTTTTTATATCTTTGCAGAAACACTTCTGCAAGAAAACAGAATTGTTGATGATGTTGACTTTTTTTGCGATTACACCTAACACTCTTTTAACACATATTTGATCAAACACTGCTGAGATGGAAAAATATATGTGTATACAAAATATTTTAATTTAGCATAATTTTCAAAAAATATTTCTACAAATTTTGTTTAGTATCAGAATAGGGATACGCTGTCAGAGAAATATACATACTAGTCTATAAAAATACAATATGAATTTTTTATCTAATATACATATGTATATAAATATTCAATTGAAAAAGGTGTTTAACTTCATGCCGCAAAACGTACTATTCACAATCGTGCCATTAAAAAATGTATTGTTATGAATGAGAAATTTGTGTCAATGTTTGTGCAATAAATTCTTAAGTTAACTCTAATTGGAGTAAGTTTAAAAGTGTTTAGCCGTAATGATTTCTCTATTTAGCTAAAATTTTTATAGTCTGTTTTCTGAAAAGGTGTAAAAAGAGGATTGTGTGTGATTCTTGAATTTAATTGAAATTCATCAAAAAATTAATAATAAAATGGTTATTTGGTGAAAATCGAATAGATTTAAAAATCGAATCGATTTATACACCAGCAATAAATATTAAAAAGTAATACATATAAGTATGTAACTACATACAGGAAACTTTTGAGGAAACAAATTTACAAGTTGTTTTCCACTATATACACCTTTATTTTTTTATTTATTTTATAGAATTTTCCAAATGAAAAATCTATTCATTGTACGACCCATGATTTTTATATAAAATTCATAGTGTATTGAAATACATAAAAGTATTATTAAATTAATTCTGGAGGTTAACTGCAGTGCAACCAAAAATATCATGTATTTTTAGGGGCATTTGTTTAGATATGGAAAAAGTTTGCATTCTAATCCCACACATTTAGATGTATGTATATACTGTGCATTACATAATTCAATTTTTTTCCAAACAAGTAAGTAAAAATGCTAGACATATTTGGTTGCATCAAAAAAATATCTGCCATTAACAAACAAGTTTTAAGTCGACTTGGTTTTAGAATGATTTCTTAATTCTGGTGTACCCTTCAGTAAAATTGCAGTGAATTCGGAAAAAGAACTAAAGTTTGCGATAAATGATTTACGGAATCATTAAATTGCTCCGAACATAAAAGGTTATTAATCCATTAAAAATATTATCAGACAAACGCAGAAAAATTAAAAAATATTACTACTAAATATATAATAATTATAGTTATTTGACCTTTTTAATATTTTTAGTAGTTTTTTATTAAGCTCTATGTTGTTATTTAATAAAAAATTTCAAAAGAAAAAAACTTTGTTTTATTATTTTTCAATATTTTTTAATACATTCTTCTTTTTGTTTATCCTGATGATGTCTCCCAACGGTTTGGCGAAATATTGAAAAATAATAAAAAATAAAGTTTTTTTGAAAAATTTTTTATTATATAATGACCTAGTGATTAATAATAAACTGCTAAAAAAATATTACATATATTTTTAGTGAGACTTCAAAATTTTTTATCGAAGATTTTATATAAAAATTCCAATATCCGAGTTAATAAAACTTATGTGTCTATTCCGTATTCGGAATGGAATAAAAATAAAAAAATCGATATGATATTCTGAATTTTAGATATCTCTTTACTATTTCGAAGTTAACTTTTGAGGTTTAAAAAATGCAGAAGCATATATTTTAAATAAAATATTAAACACACAAAATTCATTTAGTATATACATACTTATATTATTGAACAAGAAAATGTTGATGTAATCTAAAACTGATTTTTACTCGTTATTTCCAGTAACAATTGAAAACAACTTTTAGTTATTGATTGCTTGCGATGTTAATTACTTTATATAGATAATAAACTTATATAATTAGTGTATTTAAACTTACTTTAAGACAATCAATATTTGAATCGTTAACAAGGAAATTAAACTATGTATATTCAAACAACTCTTCATTATTGATAGAACTTCGAATTTATATAGTAGATAATTACTAATTAAATTTTATTTTGTAGCTTTATTTTATTCATGGCTGAAATAATTTCAGTGCTTTTTTTTAAACTCCTAAAATCTTTGAAACAATTGGCATCTCTCAATTTTGTATCTATTTTTTAAACTATATAGCATTCATAGCATTGATCTGCCTTGAAATCATAGCCATCTTTAGGGAAACCCCATTTTTACATTGGACAATGCTGTCATCACAATAGCAATTCATTCACGAATTATCACTAATACACGCACACTTTTGCATTTGCCAAGGCAAATTTACTTATAAGGTATTGCTACTGTGCTGCCATACTACACTTTACAAAAAAGTTATTATGTTATTATATAGTTAAAATAAAATTGCGTGTTTCTCTGTGGAATGAAATTATTTTTGTAATAATGCAACACATTTTTGATGAAGCTTTTAGTTTTAGAAATTGTTGTTTTTTTATAATAATATAGGAAAAATTTGAACATATGTAATTAAATATAAGTTTTCGAAACATACACAAAAAGTGTATGATTAAATATGTACTAATCTTTTAAACGGTCTTTTTAATTAAATTTTAACGATTTATTTTTTCGATATTTCGCTTTCCTCTGGAAAGGTTCTCCAGGAAAATTAAAACTTTAAAATTTTAATTATTAAAATTTAATTTTCCTGAAGAAGCTTGTACATATTTAATTAAATTAAAAAAGGTCGAATAAAAATAATAATCAAAAAGTATATGTTAATGTGGTCTTGCCTGCACAATAAACGTTCTTAAAACATGCATGAGAAGACAAAGCGTACTCGATTTTTATACGTAATACTCTTCGCCAATAGGAACTTTATTTTAAAGTTCAATGTATCAAAAAATATAATAACTGGACTTTTGAAACTTCGCTCAGTGGTTCATGGTATTGGTAGGCATTTACTCGTGAAATATCTTTTGAGTTTTAGCGCACAGAGTCATATATCTCAAAAACAATTTAGGGAGAGAGATTTATTATATTAAAAACAATATTTCCTGTGATCGGTAAGAATTTTCGTGTGAAAATTTTTTTGGGAAGACAACTGGAATAACAAAACGTTGTTTTAAATTCTGTAAAATTCCTGATTATGAAGGGTATATATATAAGAACAGAGCACTCTTAATTATTTTTTAAAATAACTTTCACTTTTAGTTAATGAAGGATATAGCTTCTTTAATTCTCAACTTTTGTTGACTTGGCTTATATCAAAAATTTTTTTAAGACAGAGCGGTTAAAAATATCTTCTCATAAAAGTAAGCAAAACTAGGAAAAAAGAAGTTTGACAAAATACAAAGCAACGTCTTCAAAAATTTATATCTGATAACAAAATTTTTTGATTTATTAGATTATGGAAAGGCGAAAAAAATTATGTTCGATTGCCGAAAAGTAGAAATATATTTTTCAAAATTTTGTTGTTTCTGATTTCCTCAATAACAACAAAGTCAATGTTATATTATACCACAATAAATGCTGAGATACCCTTTTCTAACAAAACTAAAAACCTTTTTAGTTTTGTGTTTTATACTATATTTTTATACAAGAATTTTTTCCACTATGTTATCACCAATAACATCTTCCCCCATTGAAATTTTCACGTTTCAAATATTACCTGTAACCAGAGTTTTATACCTATCAATATATTTGATTTTTTAATGCATTTTTGGAAACACTAAACGAATCGAATTTAAAAAAAATTATTTGTATAAGTCTCAAACATGAGAAGTTAATAATAATTTTTAATTTTACTTACAAAGTATAAAATCAATTACAACTATTGATATATATGTATATGTTCTTGAACTTTGAAGTAACGACTACGATTTTGTTATAAAAACTTCATTAATTAAAAAAAAATGTAGTAGGCAAACTTAAATTTTATTATTTGAATTTGTTGTTTAAAAAATTCGAAATTTAGTGTGACAAATCTCAGCGGATATAAATTGCAAGATATCGCTTGGTTTAAGTTAATTTTACTTTCAGAGTTCAAAAATGAAAAAATCGGTTTTTAAGCAAAACATGTCAAATATATATAAATAATTGTTGAATTTTAGAGATCAGATGAATTATGAGAGTTTGTTATTTTAAATTTTTTTGCTTCAAAATCCAATAGCTAGCTACTTTTGAGCTCTGCCAGTAAACTGACGTTATTCTTATTAGTGGCATTTTCTTTAAACTATTTTTAACGTAATATATTTAATAATTTTTTATCAAAGAGTTTTTCATGTTATCATGTTCATTAATGTTTTTCTTCTGCAGATCTAACAATACACAATTTAGTGCTTCTGATTTTTCTTTATATTAAAAATTAATTTGACAAGATTGTTATTTCTGCAAATAACAAAAACAGCCATTGTTGCCTATAGTGCTGTAAGTTATTGAAATTTCAAAAAAGATGTAACAAGTTTTTATAGCAAGTTAAAAGGTTGTTATTTTTAATAGTTTTAAAAACGTAGGAACAATATTCGCATAAATCAAAAATAATAATAAATAAATATGTACAAATAAGAATGAATCCCAATTTTCAATGTAATGTAACCATTAAAATTTATTTATTTTTTAGTTTATACACATATGTACATGTTTTATATTACGATGTAGTAAACTGTATTTGATTGTCATTTGCATGTCATTTAGTTCAGTTTTATATAAATAAAATATATCTTTACAATTAAGATGACTTTTCAAGAAGAAAAAAATTTACTTTATTTGAACAAATAAAAACACTAAATGGTAACACTGATCGTAGTAGAAATCATCCCTTATTTTAACCTTTGCAGACAATGCATATCTACTATTAGTGTTTGTAACATGGTTGCAGATTTCATCTAATAGTGTTGACAACTTTTTACTTTTTTAAATACCCAAAAAAAACCAATTGATATTATTTACGCTAATTAATTAAACTTTTTGCGTTTACAAAATCAATTTTGTTTTTAAATTTATTAATAAAAATTAAATATATTAAGAAAAATGTAAAGTTCAAATGAAATGCGTACTTTTATAGAGTTTTAAAAATGGAGGCCTGAATTGTGGAACTGCAGAAATGAATATTATAAAAACAAAAACATTCACAATAATATTCGACAATATCTTTGGTTTAATGACTTCTTTATAAAATAAAGTTGTTCTGTGTGTGATTGTACGCAAGTTATATAATTTGTACACAAAACCCTCACTTGATTACTAACAGGTCGCAACGTGCATGGCTTACATTAGAGTCGCTGCGTCGATATTGAAATTTTGTACATATGTATAATAGCTAACGTTTTACTAAAATCCATTACAGCATAATAAAATATTAATTAAGCCAGTTTTTTATGTATGCAAATATTTTTTATTAACAAGGAAATAATTTAGAGAATTAATGGAATATGAACTAAAATTCCATTAATATAAGAATTGGTTTTTTGTGCCATTCAGTTCCAATTATATAATTTTTTAATGTCGAAAGAAGAATGTGAATTACGACTTCTTTAAGTAATTCAAAATGTTTCCATATATGTACAAAATAAGTGAATTCTTTACCACTTATTAATTTCAGAATTAAAAAATCATTTATGTTTTCTATTGTTTTAAATATATATTAAGTAAGTCAAATCCAAACTTAAGCAACTTTTATTTTATTGCTATCGTTATAACTGTATACGTATATCAGTGTTAGACAGTATTTAGAGGTATTTACAAATCCCTTTTTGCCCAAAACTTGAAAATTTACCTTTATTTTATCACAGCGAAAGTAATAACGTTTCACAAGTTATTTCTAATGTAAACATCATAAACTAATAGCATTAAAGATATTTTAAAAAGTTAGTAAAACCCATTTTTAAGAACAAATTTTAGAGTAATTTGTACCGTGTATTTAAATAATGCAATAAACTACACTATGCTACTTTTTTAAAAAACATTCATTTGTTTGGTAATTTGAAAATTCAATCAGTTCAAAATTTATTTTATTATAAATCACCGATTGAATTGCTTGTTACCGGTTGAATATATCGTTTTTTTTATATTCTTAGCCATCGATTTTCTTGTGCTACATTTCATTGAAATCATTGAGTTTAGAATAGCGATATTTTAATTAAGCTGAATTAGTTATAAATGATGACACGATACAGCGTTTAGAAAATTCACATTTTTCACAGAATATATTAAAAATAGTATATTATTATCATTTTATTATTTTCAGTTTTATTCGACCTTTTTTATAATCTCTTTTTTTATAAAATGGTCTTTTTAAATAAATTTTAACGATTTATTTCGATATTTCGCTTTCCTATGGAAAGCTTCTTCAGGAAATTTTTTTTTATATTTAAAATTTATTTAAAAAGACCATTTTATAAAAAAAGATTAGAACACATTTAATTATCATTTTATAGAATTAAAGTAAAAAAAGCAAAAATGTAGATACTATACATGGTAAATTGTAACCAATATTTCATAATAAAATATATTAATTATTATATATAATAATTATAGTTATTTGACCTTTTTTAATATTTTTTAGTAGTTTATTATTAAGCACTAGGTCATTATTTAATAAAAATTTTAAAACTTTATTTTTTATTAGTTTTCAATACTTCGCTAAACCATTGTTTGGCATCATCATTTTTTATTAAATAATGACCTAGTGCTTAATAATAAACTACTAACAAATATTAAAAAGATCAAATAACAATAATTATTATATAGAATAATAAATATATAAATATATATAATAAATATATAATACAATTTCATAATCGCTATGGTATTTTTTATAAAACACGTTGGCATTACTGAACAAACACATACAATCCTGGCTGCAAAAATTGACGGCGGCAACAAAAATTTGTAAAATTTACAAAACATCTGGCAATAAATTTTTACCTCTATATTGCGTATAGTATGGGGACATGTGCTCATAATATGCGCAAGCTTGAAAACTGTCCTCGAAATATGCGTTAAATATAAGAATTAACTTTAAACCGATTTGAAAAGGAGTTAGTGAAAAAATATCGGGATATATAAATCGATTTCTATGAATTCTGCATAATTGTCTCAAAAAAAGTACATAATTTTTGTGTCCCCAAACTATGCGGTATGCATATATATATATATATATATATATATATATATATATATATATATTCAAATTAACTTTTAAATATTATTCGAATAAAAAATTTAATCGATTAAATTTTATTCGAATAAAAAATTTAATCGCTTAAATTTTATTCAAATAATTAAAATAATAAATAAATTCAAATGAAATATTTGAAAAGAAATTAAATATTCGATTAATATATTTCGAATAAAAAAAAATTATTCGAATAAATTTTTATCAAATAAAATATGAATTCAAATAAATACTATTCAAATAAAATAATCAAAATGATATTTATTACAATATATTTTGAATAAATAAAATCATTCAGATATATGCATGTTATTCGAATAGAATTATGTATTACATATGTACCAAAAAACAATAAAGATAGCGTAAGAATATCATGGACATAGAGAGTTCTTTAAGAATCAAATCTCTGGCCAATTTTGTACATTGTTTTGTTAAACGAAATGATAATATCTTTATTCAAACGACATACTTTAATAACAGATAATTAAGTTATAAAATTTTTTGTACAAAAAAAAAATTTTGAATCAACTAAATAATGACTCGAAATGGAGTCATGACAATAGTTTTATTATTAATGTCAATAAAACTAAAGTTATACACCTAAAGCCACCTCATTTAATCCAAACAAATGTTAAGTTGCGGTTTTGTTATCCAAAATAACCAAATAGCTGAAGTCTACTAACCATATTAAGTCCCCCCTCCTCTCCCCGCCCCGTGGGCGCGGATTCTTGGTGAACCCTTGCCCATCTTGACATGTGCTTCTAGGAGTAAAAGCTGGCAACTGAAACTAGAAGAATTGAATAATCAAAATTTGATCAGTGATTCATCTAACTGGCAACACGAGAATATAGCTATGTTGGGGACTAAAGGAGTTTCAGTTAGGCTCTGGGGGAACGCTCTTGTGTGTTATGCTTCTTAAAGGCGTTTATAGACGCATTATATTTTGCCCAGTGGTAAGACCACCGTCATATTTAGGCCATGCGGCTGAGTGTTGACGTTAATCTGTATTACTACTTTACCATTTCAAGTGTCGTCAACACGCCGAATGCTTGTTTAAACAATTGAATGGTTACTTTACTAAGAAAATCATCTTCAGCGATAAAACACAGTTTTACCTCAGTAGATTCGTGAACAAGCAGAATTATCGCATTGGGGCTAATGAGAATCCAAGAGTTATTGTTGAAAAGTCGATAACTGACCGTTTGTAGTCATTATCGGGCCATACTTCTTTGAAAATGAGGTCAACTAGGCAGATATCGTAAATGATATTTTTTATCGCGAAATGCTTGGGGCCAGAAGTCGAGGCTCTAGATGAGGACAATA